>JABJWA020000038.1:0-69026 GCA_020352615.2 Yoshiicerus persimilis
ACTGCGTTTGATACTCAAAATATATTTTGATAAAGGTTCTCGTTCTTGCAACCGGATATCGGACCCAAGAATACTTTTCTCCTATGCAAATAATTGGGAGAAAAGGGGAAAATATTGTTCAAAAGTGGATGAATGACAAACCGACTGCTTACTACGGAATCATTTGCCACGCAGCACCAAATCATTTTATGCTCCTAGGACCAAATACGGTTAGAATTCATTTTTACTTGATTTTCTCAACTGTCTGTGGTAACATTAGAATTGAACTGCACTGGTTTCCATTGCTGCCATTTTACCAAGCAAAAATACATTACCACCGGTAAATCGAATTTTACATGTGCACCTGAAAATGACTTATTTTTTATGATTTAGCTTTTGGGAAACAACTCGGTTGTATACATGATGGAATGCCAAGTAAACTTCATAGTGAAGGTAATAGGGAAGATGATGGAGACAGATACAACATTTGTTTCCGTTAAGGAATCGGCTGAGAAGGAGTACATGGAAAATCTATGGAAATGCATGAAAAAGACTACATGGTCGAGTGGAAATTGTGGTTCTTGGTATTCTAACGCGAAAGGGGAGATCACAATGATTTATCCTTACCCGTCTTCCACTTATTGGTGGAAAACTAGAAATGTAAAGTTCTCAAAATTTGATTTTTCTTAATTTGAAAGAATTTCACAATAAAAATACTCTTATTGTCTTAATGGAAATAACTATAACTCCTATATAGTATATGCTTTGTACGACCTGATAGAGAAAATTTTAAAAATGTGAAAAAGAAATTGACAATCAAGGTACATGTTCCCATTAATGTATTCCTCTATTACACACAAATTGGCATGTCATTATAATCCCGTTGACCTTGAATGACGAATGACTACGACCAGTCAAAATGCTGTTTAAAGATAAACCCTAAAAGCAGGCATTAAACACTCAAGAGCTGAGCCTTTTTACACTTTGACTTTTATTACATCTTCTTGTGAGCCATTCAAATATTATGTACGTACTTGATCCAATATATTTTATCCTATGTATTTTGTAAACGTTATTTCAAACTGACTCCAAACATTCAAAGCACTCTCAACTTCACTATCAATTAAGTTTGGGAAATATTTGTGCAAAACAGGTATTAATTCTTTATAGTTTTTATAAGTCACGACATCTCTATTCTCCTTTCCTCCAATAACGACTGTCGTTCCCCAAACTAAAATGAACTTTTCCTTTTCTTTTGTGTCGTTTTCATCAATGAAATGGCGAAATACGAATGTATTCTTTAGAAAACAAGAAACTTTGGGATTCGTGAAAACCTCATTCATCGGTGTGTCAAAATATTTCAGAGTTTTCGGTTCCAAAGTGAAAAAATACCTTAGAGCTTCTTTTTCTCCATTTACCTGAATGCAATAAATACGCTTTATGTTAATAAGCGAAAATATGCTGAAATTTTTGCAATCGATTTGCATACAAAAATTTTTAAATCTAAGCAAAAATAAAATTCTAAAAGCTCACGTCCGAAAACTTTCCTGATTTAAATGTGCAGAAAATTCAGAACAAAAATATGCGTCCCAGACTTACAAAATCACCCTTTGTAAAACTTCCACCAAGTTGCCATCTCTGGTAAATTCCGTCATCAGTTTTGCGGTACTCATATGGATACCCAGCAGCAATTCTTCTATATGGAAGCTGATGTAAAGGAATTGGTTCATCAATTGGCAATCCGGATGACACATCAACAAGAAACATTTCGTCCTCGTTTATCCGGACTATTGTGCAACAGTGGCTATCTCTAACGCTCCCTTGAGCAATGTTTGCAGCTACCGTAAATGTATCGTACCCCAGGCAGTCGAAAACAAGTCTCAGAAAGTAATTGAGCTCAATGCAGACCCCACCTCTGCTGGTCAATCCAACATTGACTATATCTTCTAAAGTTGGTGCGTGTCGCTTTTCAATATTTGTGGCAGCCATCGAAACATTCTTAATAATACAATTTGATAATAAATTTTGGGATCAAACTTCACTTTTATACGAACAGAAGTTTTAAGAAAAGTAGTAAAGACCTTACCTGAAAGTAAACATTATGAACATGGCTTTTAACGATCCTTCGCAAAAGATTTATTTTTTCAGATCGTGGTGTATCTTTGCTTACAATTTCCCAGTCCTTAATCTTTAGAATGTTTGTCAAGAAATTTTTTAATTGGTCGTTGGAAATCATGATGGTTTTGCTACAATTTGCCGAGGAATGTGAACTATACACTGCAGAATGTTACGTATGCCACTGAGTCATTTATATTCTTACTAGAATCAGAGAATAACATGCCATCTCTAGTTACATACAATTTCTTATCTATTATCCTAAAAATGTATACCTATGTACACTAAGATGAAACACCACACACATAATAATATTATGTAATATTCGTCTTTATTACATGTTACTGCATATACATACCCGACCCCAGAGTACAAACAAATTCTGATAAAGAGCCTCACTCATAAAACTCGTGATTTACTTTCCGATACCTATAATTTATTACTTAATGCGACATGATAAAACTTTATTGCAAATAAAGCACTTCAACCATTTTTAAAGACCTTTGGCTTGAAAGAGAACTGCTACAGCGAATTTTTATGACAGAAGCAGTACATCCACATCCACATGCAAATATTAAGTGCATAACTTACAAATTTCTAACCTAGAAGGTTGCAAAGGACCTTGAATTAATCATATAAGCAAAAAATTCCAACTGTAGAATAAGAAATTATTAACTATTGTCAATGCGATTGCCATAACCAAAATTTATCAGTTGTTTTGTAAAGTTAAACAGTTGGCACGTTTTGCATATGGCAGTTCATGCATATGAAAAGGTAAAGAAAACTTTAAAATAAGTAGTTAATAATAGATTTAGGGCTAATGCTCTCCACCCGTCATAGAAATGAAGCTAATTATTGCATTGGTGCTTTTGACATAGAATGTAAAATCCGAAACGTTATCTTCTTCCTAATTGCCATAATTGTAAAAGCATCAGTGATCATAGTATGCTCCATTTATATATTTGCGTAATGTACCATATTTGCTCAAAATTAGGGTACTGAAAAGATATACCTAGTATGAATAACAAACAAACCGTCAAATTGGCATTTCGTCGAAAGGCAATTCGCATATTCACAATCGGTCAATTCGTCGACAGTTAATTCGCCAAGCAGTTAATTCGTCAAGCAGGCAAGTCGCCACACAGTTAACTCGCCACGCATGAAATTCGTCGACAGGCAAATGGTCGAATTTAAGAAATAACAAAGTTAAACTTATTTATATTATATATATATGAACAGTGAACAATACCCAATTTGAGCCATTGTCGGCGGAGGACTAACTATGCAAGGCCCATACTTGCTGTCGAATTGACCGAGTGCGAATTGCCTTTCGACGAATTGCCACGGATCCGTCAAATGTGACGAATAATAAAGGAAATACGGCTAGTAATCCTGCTTATGCAATCTCATTAATGTAAGGATGATACTCTTAAGCACACTCAATACTCAAGGTTAATCATTTAAATGCACATGATATATTTTGAATACTTGTTTGAGTGCTCAAATGGTAAATGAGAATGAAATACATTATTTATGTTTGTGCATGAATTTTTTCAGTTGTTCTCCATGCTGTGGATAAATTGGTTGGGAAAATTGCAAGCTTCTAAATACTGAACTCGCCGAGTCAATTTTATCAATAAGTTCATTTTAATTTAACCAAACCGATAGCACCATTACATTTTTAATCGAAATTATTTGAACGTTGAAATGATTTTGTTTCTATTAATTTGTTGCATATTTTTTGGTGTTGTGGCTTTAAATTTTCTCTTGCATTTTCAAAATCGCATGAGAAAACTTCCTCCGGGTGAGCTATGGAAATTGTTCATTTCTGTCATTCCTAAACGACTAGAGTACGAGACATAAAAATGCACACGCGAAACATACACACAAAGTACACGAATGCGAACGTAAAAGTCGAATTCAACGGGAAAACATAACAAATAATTTCTTCTTTAACTAACTTTAGGACCCATGGGTTTGCCAATTATTGGAAATTTACATCAGTTGTGGCCCAACCAGTACGCAGCGTTCGCAAACTTAAGGAAAACGTATGGCGACATATTTTCTGTGAACTTAGGAAGCTTAAGGTAATAAACGAAATATGTAATCCTTATTTTGCAAAAATAATGCAATAAAGCCGAGGATAGTGCACAACAGAAAACTATTTTATAATAAACAGAGCAGTTGTACTTAGTGACTATAAATTAGTAAGAGAAGCCTATGTACAGTCAGAGCTACTAGCAAGACCATTTTCGCATCTGGCATTTGAGACAAATGGAGGTGTTCCAGGTTAGAAAATAATTATAAGTAATACTTACACAATATTTTTGTAAGCACTAAACTTATTTGTAATGTTTTGCAGCTGGTATAGGATTTACCAACGGAAATTTATGGTCGGAACAAAGACGATTTATGTTAAAAAATCTCAGAGATTTTGGTTTCGGTTCCAAATCTATCAACGCTCGCTTACAAAACGATGCTCTAGAAATTGTTACCGAGCTACAATCTAAAGTTGGATCTCCAGTTGATTTGCGTCAAGAATTTAACGCAGCTGCTGTAAACAGCATTTGGGAAATCGCAACTGGAGAACGTTTTAAAAAGGAGGATCCCGATTTCAACAAAATTCTTGAATTGTCTTCTAAGTAATAAGTACTAATTACATACATCCTATTTATTGAAAAAGTGGATTGAGGTGAGGGCAGTCTTGTTTTAAACTAGAATTTCAGGCCAAATATCTAAACAGTGACACCATGTGAAAACGCTATGTGGATAATCGGTAACAAGGCATTAGGTATACTCCAATGTACTTTTTGTTTCAACCCTCTGAAATATCGAAATAATGACCACAGGGGGGGCGGTATATAATGCGCTGTCACTTTCATTAGGAGGGTATATTTATTACTGACTAGCTTAATTCCTTGACCCACTTTGTATTTTGTTTTATGATATTATAAGATAAGTTTTAATAGAAATGCACTTCTGAATGAGCAATGCAGAATATTGAATTTAAAATACCCCATTTGCGATATATTTTTTTAATGTTTATAGAAATTTGAAAGATGGCCAAGCATTTTTTACGTCCATGATGTTTCCCTGGACAAAATATTTAAAACTATCTCAACACAAAGCCTTTGTGAAGAATACTTCCGATATGCATGATATCCTTCGAAAACAAATTACAGTGCACAAAAGCAGCTACAACGAAGATGTTCAACGAGACTTAATCGATTGCTATATAAAGCAAATCAAGGAAACAACAGATCCACAATCCAGCTTTTATAAATCAGTGGGGGGTATAGTCAAAGTTTTAAATAGTTCATATTTTTTACCAATACAGTTAATTATAAGATAATTCGTATGATACAGTTTAATGAACTTTGTCTTAACTATTATTGAACAGAAGCGAACATGGTGCATTCACTTACTGATGTGGTTTTCAATGGGTTTGAAACAATTGGGGTGACACTCTCCTGGATAGCTCTTACACTGGCTCACTACCCCGAAAAACAAGAAAAACTTTTTGAAGAAATAAAAACTACTATGGGACTCGAAAACCAACCTTCTCTATCGGATAGAAGCAAGTATGTAATTTATGGTTAACTTAGCTCACTTAAATTCTTATCGAGTTTTTCAAATTAGCAAAACGAATACGTACTGAAGTATAATTTGCTTTTATATCTTAACAGAATGCTTTACACACAAGCAGTTGTGAATGAGGTGATAAGATACACCGGTTTCATTCCTCTAAACTTTCGTGGTACTCTGGATTCTATTGAACTTCAAGGTTACACCATTCCTAAAGGCACAACCGTTTTTGCCAATGTTGCAGAAATTGTGAAAGATCCTAAAGTATGGGGTGACCCACAAAATTTTCGGCCAGAAAGATTTATCAACGAAGATGGAAGTGAATTAATTCGGTATGAATCATTTATGCCTTTTTCGATTGGCAAGCGATCTTGTCCAGGAGAGACTTTTGGGAAAGATCAACTGTTTATATTTACTGCAAGCCTTTTTCAACATTTTAAAGTAGAATTGGACGAAAATAATCCTTGTTCCTTTGAAAGTGAGCAAGGAATTTTTACATTGTATCCAAAACATCACAAACTTGTCTTGCGTAATCGATAATATACTGAGGGTAATTTTTTGCTTAAAACCATGAAACAGATAGGCATGTTCATTTGTACATCCGAATTAGCACATAGATTAAACATTAAATGGATATTTAATTCATTTCTTCACGTATAATCCACTCATTGTAGAAAGTCGGAAACTGAATAAATACTTACTAACTTACTTACATGTATATCATAAACCTTAAGTTATATACAATTTCTTATCTCTTATTCTTCAATATGTACATGAGTGCATTTATATAGTTAGATGAAAAATCACAAACAACTTACATAATTATATTATGTAATATTTGCAGTTATTATATGCTGCATGCATACCCCCTATAAGAACCTCATTCATGGATGTCTATAATAATGCGGTATGCTAAACTTTTATTGCAATTAAAATACTTCAACCCATTTTGTAGGCCTTTAGCATGGGCATGGAACAGCGAAAACTATTGTTATTGCGATTTCCATAAAAGCAGAACGTATTTGCGGTTTTGTTATGATAATTAGTACCTTTTCCATCACCGTTTATGTGTATGAAAACTTTAACGGAACTTTAATAGTAATAATAGATTTAAGCCTAATTGTTTTCTGCAAGACTCGTTCATTACCTATAATATCTCCATGAAACTAATTACTGAATTTCACTGACTCTGAAGTGCTTTTGGTTCATAGAATGTAAAACTCGGCATGTTATCGTCCTCCTTAATTACCATAAACATAATTGGGGCATAATTATAAGCACAATGACAATAATAATAGTTTTCCCCGTGTCTCAACAATTACAATGTACTACTGTATTTACTCAAAACTTGTGAACTACTGGGAAGAAAGTAATAACAAACTGTTAAATGTGACGGGTACTAAAGTAAATATAGTAATCCTTCTTAAACTCAGTAATGTAAATATGCACTCTGAACGAGAAGTTCAGTTAGGTTACTGGTTCACGTAGTTAACTAGTCCTATGCGATACTCCAAGTTGGAATCCTGGAAGCCCTTAGTTCGGAACGATAGAAAGGTTGCTTTTGAGCTTCTGGTTAGTTTATATCATAATGGATTTGCCTAATCCAACAGCAAAGCCGCGAGTATAAGACAGAGTTTCCAGGACGGGTAGGTATGTACAAAAACAAGTACAGTGAGAGCCGCTACAAAGTTTACATGGGACTACTAGTGTATAAGAAAGTACATGTGTAAGTATGCTGCTTTATTCATATCCGCTCCACCTGTACACCTCATGAAATTTTCTCGTTCTAAATGCTTATTTGTTATTAATTAATTATGCATCAAATTGTGAATTTCCTTGTTTTCGTAACCATAATGCAGCTGACAATTGCCGAGCGAACTGAAATAATCAGGTTAAGTGGACAGTTGTCGTACAGGAAAACTGCACAAGAGTTCAATCGAAATCATCCTAAGCATAATTACAAACACTAAATGGTTCAGGACCTTTTACATAGGTAGGTTATGTTTATGTTTTGTTAGGTTAGGTTAGAAGAAAACGCGATTTCTGGGGCGGGATTTTTGAAAAGGGCCCTGTACCATTTAGGGCTTGTAAATACGCATCCTGGAAGACAGAAGACATCTGGTTTCAACAGGACGGCGCTCCGCCACATTTTGCTTATCAAGTTAGAGATTGGCTTGATGACACATTTCCACATTGGATCGGGAGAAGAGGAAGTGTTGAGTGGCCTGCAAGGTCACCTGACCTTGCTCCTCTTGACTTTTTTGTTTGGGGCCACCTGAAATCACAAGTCTTCCGAACAAGACCGGAAAATCTTGACCAACTGAAAGAGAGGATTGTGGAATGCTGCAATAATATTACACCAGAAATGTTGGCTAACACTCGGCGAACTTGGGATGAAAGATTGGACCTCTGTATTGCCACTGAAGGTGGTCACATTGAACAATTGTCAACTGCATTATGGTTACGAAAACAAGGAAATTCACAATTTGATGCATAATTAATTAATAACAAATAAGCATTTAGAACGAGAAAATTTCATGAGGTGTACAGGTGGAGCGGATATGAATAAAGCAGCATACTTACACATGTACTTTCTTATACACTAGTAGTCCCATGTAAACTTTGTAGCGGCTCTCACTGTAGTTATAAGATTAAGAAATTGAAGATGCTGCATTGCTTTTGTGGCACTATGTTTATTTTACTATTTTTATACTCGTCTCTTACTAGTGTCATAAGGGACAGACTATCCGTGGGGTGGTTAAGTGATAGGGGCTGAAGTGTAATCTTAACCTTGGAGATTTATTTCTCTGGCCTTCTGTCCAGAGAATGCAATACTCCCTTAGATACGGTGGTATGGGGTTTGGGTTGGTAATTCTATATGCTCAGTTCACCTAACATAACATATGCATACATGCACTTTGAACACTCAAAATTAATTTCATAGCACGTGTTACATGATACATTTTGTATACATAACAAATAATGTATAGGTACAAATTTATAGTATTATTGGAGGGCTCAAAAGGCAAATGAGAATGTATATGGATGTTTCTGAAAGAAGTCTTCACTTGTTCTCTATTCTGCAGATAAAGGTGCTGGAATTGGAAGCCCATACACCACACTGAACTTGCCGAGATATTTGTGTCAAAGTTCTCTAAGTTTATTTTGTTTAACCGTACTTTTGACATTTCACATTTGTATATTAACTGAAAACTATTTAAAAGTTGAAATGATTTGGTTACTCTTATTTGGTTGCATATTTGTGGGTGCTGTGGCTTTGAATTTTCTTTTGCATTTTCAAAATCGCATGAGAAAACTTCCTCCGGGTAAGTTATTGAAATTGTTCATTTTTGTATCATTGTTCATTTCCTAAAACCACTGGCGACTACTTAGAGACATGCAGGTAGTAAAGTTACTAGAGCTGAAGAGTTTATACTATAAACTTAATACGTAGTTCAGGTTTATTTGTAGAAAAAGTGCATTCTGCTTTGAGCGCCCAGTCGTTTTAGGACATCTTAAATTCAACAATTGCGACATAAATTAATATTGAACTAATGTAAACTTTATACGCGACAAACACAAAATACAAATGCCACATGCAAAACAACCACAAAACGCATGAATATAAAGAGTCAACTGCAATGGGAAAAAATAACACAATTTCTTCTTAATTAATTTTAGGACCCATGGGCTTGCCAATTTTTGGAAATTTATTTCAGTTACTGCCCAACCAGTTTGAAGCGTTTTCAGGCTTAAGGAAAACGTATGGTGACATATTTTCCGTGAACTTAGGAAGCTTAAGGTAATAAACAAAATATTTAATCCTTAATAAATTTACAAAAAATGCAATAAACAGAGATACACAAATATTTTTTATTTTAACAGAGCAGTAGTTCTTAATGACTATAAATTAGTAAGAGAAGCCTACGTTCAGTCAGAGGTCCTAGAAAGACCATTTGCGCCTCTAGCATATGAAACAAATGGAGGCATTCCAGGTGAGAAAAGAATTAAATTACTTGCACATAGTAAACACTTCAATCACTCATATTTGTAAGTGTAATCTCCTAACAATTTGCGTTCTCGTGTATTTATAATATCTTGCAGCTGGTATAGGATTTACCAACGGAAATTTATGGTCGGAACAAAGA
This sequence comes from Yoshiicerus persimilis, assembly GCA_020352615.2. Classification (NCBI taxonomy): domain Eukaryota; kingdom Metazoa; phylum Arthropoda; class Collembola; order Entomobryomorpha; family Tomoceridae; genus Yoshiicerus; species Yoshiicerus persimilis. Next base: position 9,828 of record JABJWA020000038.1, read on the forward strand.
CGATTTATGTTAAAAAATCTCAAGGATTTTGGTTTCGGTTCCAAATCTATCAACGATCGGTTACAAAACGATGCTCTAGAAATTATTACCGAGCTAGAATCTAAAGTGGGATCTCCAGTTGATTTGCGTCAAGAATTTAACGCAGCTGCTGTAAACAGCGTTTGGGAAATCGCAACTGGAGAACGTTTTAAAAAGGAGGATCCCAATTTCAACAAAATTCTTGAATTGTCTTCTAAGTAATAACAATTATTAATTACATAAAACATACATGAATATGCTACTACACAATCTGTTAACTATGCACACTAAGCAGCAGTAAGAGTTCTATACACCGTAGAAGGTAGAATATCATATTGGGGAAAAATATACATATTTATGATTAATATTTTAGAAATTTGAAAGATGGAAAATCGTTTTTTACGTCCTTGATGTTTCCCTGGACAAAATATTTAAAACTATCTCAACACAAAGCCTTTGTGAAGAATATTTCCGATATGCATGATGTCCTTCGAAAACAAATTATAGAGCACAAAAACAGCTACAATGAAGATGTCCAACGAGACTTAATCGATTGCTATTTAAAACAAATCAAGGAAACAACAGATCCACAATCCAGCTTTTATAAATCAGTGGGAGGTAAAGTTTTAAATAGTTCAGATTCTTCACTAAATTAATTATAAGTCCTATGATGCAGTTTCATGAATTGTGTCATAACTATTATTGAACAGAAGCAAACATGGTGCATTCACTTTCTGACGTGGTTTTTACCGGGTTTGAATCAATTGGGGTGACACTCTCCTGGATAGCTCTTACACTGGCTCACTACCCCGAAAAACAGGAAAAGCTTTTTGAAGAAATTAAAACTATTATAGGACTCGAAAACCAACCTTCTCTAGCGGATAGAAGCAAGTATGTAGCTAATGGTTAATCTAACTTACTTAAATTCTTATTGGGTTCTTTAAAAATTAGTAAAACGAATACTTAGGATAATTCGAGATTTTAAAAATTGCTTTTATTATTATCACCTCTTTTACAGAATGCTCTACACGCAGGCTGTTGTGAATGAGGTGATAAGATATACTGGATTCGTACCTCAAAACTTTCGTGCTACTCATGGAACAATTGAACTTCAAGGTTACATTATTCCTAAAGGGACAACCGTTTTAGCAAATCATGGTGAAATTTTGAAAGATCCTAAAGTGTGGGGTGACCCACAAAATTTTCGCCCTGAAAGATTTATCAACGAAGATGGAAGTGAATTAATTCGGCATGAAGCATTTATGCCATTTTCTATTGGAAAGCGATCTTGTCCAGGAGAGACCTTTGCGAAAGACCAACTATTTATATTTACTGCAAGCCTTTTTCAACGTTTTAAAGTAGAATCAGACAAAAATAATCCTTGTACTTTTGAAAGTGAGCAAGGAGTTTTTACGTTGTACCCAAAACACCATAAACTTGTCTTGCGTAAACGATAATTTACTGAGGTAATTCAGGTAATGATTTCTTAAAAACCAAGAAAAATACAATGAATAAATAATAAGGTACATTTGCAAAAGCCAATTAACACTGCTTATAATTCAATTTTGGATATTTGATTCAATTCTTCACGTTCAATAGTAAAGCCGGAAACCAATACTTATATGCACGCACTTCACTGAATATCTGCAAAATGTTTAGTAATAGGTAGTATGTCTACATCCATAGAATTAGATGAAGTATATCTATGGACATGTGTTGATGTGTTTCATTTTGTAAGCAGTTTATTTAAACATTTCCCTTTTCTGATTCTTATGGAATGCGGCAACGTATCACACACGAAATGTGGTGATTTTGTTCCACAATTGAACAATCTTTACTCTGGATAGTTTTCATATTGTGCCATTATTTTTCGCCATTTTAAACCGTCAGCGTAGTAGCATCATCATACGATGGCATATTATGTGTAAATGAAATAAGAGTTGCACTTTGCTCATAATAGTGCAAATCGTGCAAATAGTGCAATAGTTGAAAGTGCAAATCATGCAAATGCAGTCTCGGGGGGAAATACTATTAGTAGGTATTACAGTGTGTGCTACTGGTAATATATTTTATGTAGCTCAGAAGGTAGACTTATAGGAAGATAATATTAGACATAGGAGTAGGTAGAATACATAAATTCATTTAATATCGAAAATCATACAAAAAGTTAACTCATGGCAGATTGAAACTATTCAATCTGCGTTCGAACACTCATCTAACTTCGCCACCGAGCCATGAGACTATCTACCTGTAAATTCTTACTCCTAGTCTATTCAGGGAGACATGGAATATCCATGTCACATTCCCTTTCGTCGGTCTCCTCTTTTGCACACACTGTACGGCTTTGATTCCTCACGTCCGTCTCTCTGATTTCGAGAATAGGGAAATTACTGATATGATAATCGACTCCTATCTTCTTTTCTCACTAATCCCTATAACTATATATACTAACCTATTGCCATTGTGTTGTTCCTGCTTCTTGTGCTGCTTATTGGAAGGCTTACTATTCACAGAGGAAGGCAAGTCACACTGACCGAATATACTTAACCTAATGTCGTTGTGTTGTTCCTATCTTTCTTGTGCTGCTTATTGGAAGTCTTACTATTCACAGAGGAAAGTATAAGTCACACTGACCATATAATATACTAACTATTGCTAACTCTACTTGGCTAATGAGAAGTACGGGACATAGGTTTTTACGCCTATGCATCGTCACCCTGCCGACACCATCTCGGGGGGAATTACTATTAGTAGGTATTACAGTGTGTGCTACTGGTAATATATTTTATGTAGCTCAGAAGGTAGACTTATAGGAAGATAATATTAGACATAGGAGTAGGTAGAATACATAAATTCATTTAATATCGAAAATCATACAAAAAGTTAACTCATGGCAGATTGAAACTATTCAATCTGCGTTCGAACACTCATCTAACTTCGCCACCGAGCCATGAGACTATCTACCTGTAAATTCTTACTCCTAGTCTATTCAGGGAGACATGGAATATCCATGTCACATAGAATCCAGTGTGACATGGATATTCCATGTCTCCCTGAATAGACTAGGAGTAAGAATTTACAGGTAGATAGTCTCATGGCTCGGTGGCGAAGTTAGATGAGTGTTCGAACGCAGATTGAATAGTTTCAATCTGCCATGAGTTAACTTTTTGTATGATTTTCGATATTAAATGAATTTATGTATTCTACCTACTCCTATGTCTAATATTATCTTCCTATAAGTCTACCTTCTGAGCTACATAAAATATATTACCAGTAGCACACACTGTAATACCTACTAATAGTATTTCCCCCCGAGAGCAGTAATACAAAACATTAGTCTATCAGATAGACAGACTCTATCTATGTAGCCAAATAACCATCGCGTTGTTGCACTTTAGGTATTATAAACCTCTTTAGGTACTTTTAACAACAGAACACAATTGCAATTATGTTCTGTCGTTACTTAATTGCTTTACTTTATGTAACGTGCTTTTAATGAGTACTCATTTGCTGATTATATATCGTGATATCGTGAAACACTATACTATAGATAGACTGGCATGAGTATAACTTGCAGACAAGTGGCCCGTAAGTTTAAAAGATCCGACCTTCAAATAGAGATAGATCATTAAGTGAAGTTAGTAAGCATTTAGCCGTCCAGAAGAAATGGATTCGCTGGAGCCGAAAATAGAAAACTTTCTAACAAATATTATTAAAATTCGAGATTGGAAAACAGTCAAAGATAATCCTTTCCATTCTAAGAGACTAGAAATTTTAAGAAAAATCGTCAAAAGTTTTGTAAACACGGCCTATTTTCAAGTAATAATTATAACTTATCTATAACTCTCACATAATAATAGCATATTTTGCCCAACATTCGAAGTAACGGATCTATTCTGTTATTGCATTTTTGTATAACTCTATCCTTTAATTGGTAAATCATTTTTGCTAAAAATTGTGTTCAAGATACAATGTAAAACTACTACAGTAATATATTATAATCTTTAATAGAATGTTTCAATGTCAGCTGAAGAGATTGACAAGCGACATGGGCCATCATTAGACGAAATAATTGAAGTAGGATCGAAAGGAATCGGTGGAGTCTGCATACATCAGAATTACTTTCTGTATCTTGTTTTGAAGTATTTAGGATATGATTGTTTCCCAATAGCCGCAAACGTACTAGCTTCAAATCGAGATAACCATATCTGTATTATAGTTCGTTTCCCGGAAAATGAATTATTTTTCGTGGATGTGGCTTGTGGAGCTCCTTGTGAGGAAGTAATTCCTCTAAATCAACTCCCTTATAGAGTCACGGCTGCCGGGTATCCGTTTGAGTACCGGCGTACGGAAGAGGGCATTTATCAAAGAGTGCACATGAAGGGAAGCTATATTAAAGGAGATTTTGTAAGTATCCGTAATTTCAAATGCAGTTCTTATTCCTAATATTTCACTTACTAGTAAGATATTTGAACATGAGTAAGCTTTAAAATTGTTAAGTGTAAATATTTTTTTATTTACAATTTCCTGCTATAGCCGGATGCAAAAACTGACGATATACGTTACACATTTACTTTGGAGCCTGTAACATTGAGCACCTTTGATAGTTCAATGCATGAAATTTTTACAGATTCTGAAAATTCAATTTTTCTCAGAGTCGCGTTTTTATTTCGGCATTTTGTTGATGGTGATGCAGCTGAAGCAACTGACTACAATTTTATTCTTATTCTCGGAACCACAATAGTAATAGCTACAAGAGAAAATAGAAATGTTACCCATTATGATAGCTATGAAGAGATTATCCCAGTGATAAATAAATATTTTCCCAAGTTAAATCCGTCTGAACTTGAAAAGGCTATAAAAGTTTGGCAGCAGTATAGTAATGACAAACCGGACAGATAAGATCAAAAATTTTTGTAAAAGAATTATTTGAGAGGACATGCAGTATTTGACTTCATTAAAAACAATTGAACAGTCTTTCAAAAAGTGTACACTTGAGTCCTTCATTATGTCATGTTATCACTCTTTTAAAGTACTAAAAAATAAACTTACAGAAAATTTATTCTAACCGAATTAATAATATCTGTATTTTTTTCAATAAAGTGAATTTTTGCGTGCACGATGCATTAAAATGTTTGACTCCGCAATTTCTGAGGGATGCCTATTAAGTGGTCCCTAAAATAATTTAAAATGTCCCTAAAAAATAATTTAATGGGTCAATTTTTAAGGTGTCCCTAGGAATCATGAATAGTTCCCTAAAAAATAATTTAAAAAGCCCCTGTTTTCACTTAAATTATCCATACATGTATATACTGAAAGTACTTGTTTATTAATGTTTAAGAACTTTCAAAGTACATATTCAATTGGTTATTATCTGAAGAACTGCCAATATTTAATGTCTTTGCATCATGGACCAGGTATAATAGGTATAGGTAATAGGTACAACCAGAAGACTGGGCGGTAGGACGGTATGGTTAACGTCTTAGGCACTGAGATTGAGAAAGGGCATTACATTTCTTTATCAACGAATTGGTTAAACAGATTATGGTACGGTTTATTCTAAGAAGTGGGTAGAACATTATTAATTGCACCATCATGTAAGAAGGGCATGTGTAGCCTATTTGAAGTGCATCGATGATCTGGAGGCACGTAATAAAATAAATGAAGACATAGCAAAGAAAAGATTTAACTTTGCATTTCTTCCGACGAGGTATTCAAAAAAACTTGCAATTTGCTGCTGTTGTTGTAATTTGTACATTGCTTCCATGTACAAATTATTTCATTTTTCTCCAGCTGCCAAAGCTATACCGCTTAGCGGAAAAAGGAAAAGAGGGTGACCGAAGGGTCCCAGCAAAGCACTCATTGGGCTATGATTAGTTGTTGATTGGATACTATATAACAAATTTGTGCAGTGACATTACGTATTATCAGTACCTGAGAAAATAGCAAATTATATTTATATTTTATAACTTCTTAAACATTAATAAACAAAAGTATTTTGAACATTTACATATATGGATACTTTCAGTGAAAATGGGGACTTTTTAAATTATTTTTTAGGGAACTATTCATGATTCCTAGGGACACCTTAAAAATTGACAAATTAATTTAATTTTAGGGACATTTTGAAATAATTTAGTGACTTTTTAAATTATTTTAAGTACCCATTAAATATATTCCATTTCTGAGTATAATATTTGTACCTAATCTAATCATGCTAGTGTTTGATCTAAATATTAGCTTTGAAAAAACACAACAACAGCATTTGCACATCAGCTTTCCTCATCTTCAAGTATCTTCCCTTCTGTAGTACCAAACCAAGCACCAATTAAAAATAGTCAGCAGGTACAATGTAAATATCTTTCATTTCCCACAACATGTATAATAATCAAAATCAAACCACATAGTAAACGCGTTCAAGTACTTTATGCAAAACTGTACTTTAGACTTTATGTACATATTCTAAAAATAAATTACTAATTTCAGCATAGCACAAAACCTCATAAACTGCGATTTTTACATTTTTGAAATCTTGGTAAAACTCATGGCAATAATATACACTCCGTGTAACAGGTTTGTCTAATTCATTGGTGAGTAAGTTTACCTTTATCGTACATTACTCATGTTTATACTACATATCTATATTGCATACATTTACAAAGTGTTATGCATATAATTTCTACATAGTTACATAGCTACTCCAGTACCTTATTATTTTATGCATAGTTTTATAGGTATTTGACAGCTAAATATTAGTTAAACTAATGAACCCAACTCCGGAAATCATAACTTTGTCAACATTCTACAAATAACGCATTAATCTCAATTCAATATTAGATCATATGCAATATACTTCCTTATTTAGTTATTAACTTTATCCATTTTGGTTCAACAGAGTCAATCTGGCCACGTAACAATTTCCATATTTTCAAATGAGAATCCATGCTGTTGAGTCCATTAGAAAGATAGGAAAAACTAGTAAGACATACTGCACTAACTGCAGCATAGTTTTTGTCGGGACAATGAGTGTAATGGATAATCTAGGAGTGAGGTAAATCATTTTAATTATTTAATTATTTAATTAACGCATTTCCCTTTTGTTGATAATCGTATTAACTTTGTATTTGTATATGCTATGGTATTTGTTACATAATTTACAAGGCAAAGCAAAGAAAAGAGGAGTACGAGATACACTGATGTAGAGAAGTTGATCCGTGCAGTAGAATGTCCAGTGTGCAGAGAAGTTCCTAATCCCCCCATTTACAATTGCATCAATGGACATTTCGTTTGCAGCTCTTGTCGTCCTAAACTACAAATACAGAAATGTGCATATTGTCACGGATCTTTCACAAAAATTCGAAATTATCCACTGGAAAATGTCATTGGTTCACCTATTTTTGCCTGTCAGTACGCCGACTATGGTTGCAATAAGGTAGACCTCCGTCTTTCTGAATATGAAGATCATGTAAAAAGATGTTGGACTAAATTCTTGTAAGTTTAAAGACTGATTTTGCAATCCTAAATCCTATGGACAATAAAAAGTTTGCAATACTGTATTTTTTAAATTTAGGGAACCTGGAAAGGTTAAAATAATCCCAAGAAAGTTATCTGAAGATTCATTATTTGACTCTGATGAAGAAAATCTATCCCAATGTCCAAGATGTCAATTTTCAAATCCTCCGAGGAAACTTAAATGCATCGACTGTAACCATAATCTTAGAGTACCGACACCGATGTACTTACCTTTTGATTATGACGGTGTTTTCAGTTGTATGGAAAGGGGTAAGGCTAATGAATGACTTGGGTGAAAACAGATGAAAAATCTAAATAAGATATACATACAATTGCTACGAAGTGTGTACTTTTATGTTATTTGTAGAAATATTACTTTATATTCTTTGAATACCTTATACGAGCACAAATACAAAATATTTTAAAACTAATCACCTTCATCTGCCTATTTTATTGCCTTTTGTAAACTAAGATCACAACAATTTATGCTTTACTAACATTGTACAAAATCATTACAAATAGTTACAACATAAAAATCACTTCTTTCATGCTTTACTTACTCATAGTTACATATTACATTAGCATAATTAAAGGTTTATCATTTTAAGGATAAAGACACAAACATAAAAATAACTTGCAGGTAGTGGAAATGTAATGAAATAAATTAAGCTAATTGCTATTAAGTTTTGAGTACTATTTAAAACATAAATGGGCTGCATGCAACCTTGCAACTTACAAGTTCAGGTAAAATCTAAACTTCTTTGAGCATTCCAGAATCTAAAGAGTCTATCAGGATCTCTAAAGCCATGTGAAGCAACCAAATGTTCTTCGGGTGATTCGTCCCCCACCGCCCAGAATCTGAAAAAATCTGAATTCGTTGCTTTGATGTCCATTTTCTTTGCGCAAATTGCAATGAATATGTCATCGAACCGGAAGTGTTTTACAAAGAAGGACGCATAATAAATGTCAAATAAAGCTTGCTTCGAGAAGAGAATAGCTCCTGCTGTGATGTAAGGAGGGAAATGATCAAAGGGATATTCCGAGAGAGGCAAAAACCATTTTGTACCTAATTATTTTACAGAAACAAAACATTATTAAATAACTACTTTAATTACAGAATTTACGAATTATTTGCAAATGCTGCTATAATACCTATTTTGTGTCTGTGGGGGGATACAACCATTTTAAATCCGGCATATAGTTTGTTTTCTGACTGCAAATCTGTTTCCGTATCTGGAGGCTTAGGATAATTTTCCGGATTCTTCACAAATCTTGCAAGATTTTTTAAGGATACATAGTAATCATCATCAACCAATAAAGCATACTGAAAATTATAGCACGTTTCAACAGCCCATCGTAGTTCCATCATTGTTTTTATCGTGTTATTGTAATAAGAGTCTACAAAATCTAAGCGAACAATATCGTCATACTTCACGATTTCTTTGTCTATTGCATCTTGAACAGTTGTTTCCGAAAGAATTCCGTTAGTGTAACTATTTCTCAATTTTGTACTTAGAGTATTCAGGCTTTTTGGCGAATTTCCAATAAAGAAAACAATTTTTACTGGAATTCTTGCGTATAGTTTCCATGTGGTACGGATGGCATCCCTATTGTCGAAATTTCCAGGAGCAGATTTCACTAAAATAAGAAATTCATACGGTCCAGGACAACCCTTGTCCGCTGTTGTGATGAATTTTACTTCAGAATACAGCAGGTTAATTGGTTGTACTCTTGTAGGTTGATTATTACTGTCAAAATCATGTAATTATAAGAATTAATTACTAATTTTTCACTTCGTTGGAAAATGCAAAAAGTATACAATTTTCAAAAATGTAAAAATACCTGAACTTTTGAACAATTTCTATAAAATCATCTTCTTCTATTGGGTATCCGAATTCACTGTAATCTCTCTCAAGTAGATGCCTGTGAACACCGGAGATATCACAAACAAATATAAATACCAATATTCCTATTATTACTTTAAATAACTGCGTTTTGTACAGACCGATAAAACCACGGAAAAGTACTGCTTTTAGCAAATGTATAACTCTCATAATTAGTGGTATTTTCTAATTATAGTGATACACCTTCACATTTTCAGCTGGATAATAAATTATTTATTGTCTATATCGACTTGGTAAGTTAATGCCGAATCAATTTAATGCACTGCGACTTGTATAGAAAATACGAATATTGATATATCGTATATCAATATCAGTCTTTATCGATGCTTACCTAGTATTACTATCCACAGCGGTATCATACTACTTAATGTGGGTCATCTTTTAACTTGGGTGGTAACTAGTAATCATGTATAATACAACCCATTGCCCATCGGTTTCCTTTTAGAAGGCAATTCCCTTCTTTTACAGTTGGTCTGATTCTGATTATATTTTTGTTTTGCAGCAAAAGATAAATTGATCCATGGGATTTATCAGTATTTGTGGCAGACAGATTGCAAAACTAACTAAGCAGGACTTCAGAATATTTTTCCAGATTTTCCGGAAAAATTGACACATAATATTGTCGGTACATTTGTACATATCATTGTTATTGTTTATACAGCTATTTGAATCTTTTGATTCTTTTGATACTTGAAAATTGCAATAGATTGCCTAGAACTACGCAAAGCGTAAGAAATAAAATATGAATTGACAAGGTTATAACATTATAGAAAATCCTACACCGATGATTCCATTGCTTAGGCAAATTAAATTATACGAAACAGTTAGAGCCAGGGAACCCTGGTTCACTGTTTCCTTTCAGTCTTCTTTATCTGCCGTGAGACAGATAAGAAAAGTGATACGGTACGATTCAGACAGTCCCAATCCCAACTCTCAACGTGGAAAATCGCTATTTCTCTGGAAGTCTAAAATGCTGTAACGTGATATCAAATTCATTTCCCAAAAAGAAAATGTCTATTTTTGGCCGCATTATTAAAGAATTCTCCTGGATAAGAAAAATTTTGTGACCAAAATGGCATAAAAGCATTCTTTTAGAAACACCCCACTGAGTCCTCACTCCCTGGTAGGAAAAACCAAAAAGAATTTTTATAGGTTATAAAAATCATTGCCTAATTTCCTTGTGGTTTTCAGAAGTAACACATCACAGCTCATGAATAAAAAGTGATAACGATGTAAAGTGAGAGCTTTTTGAATATCATAAGCATTGCTCAGAGAATTCGCAACATAATTAATTCTATAAATAATATTTTTGTGAATTCTGAACAAGTATTCACAAACGAGAAATTCGCGAACTTGGTGTTTGGGACTATCTGAATAGGAACGTACTAAATACTTATACGTAGTAAATACTTATCTCGTATTTATCAAGAACAAATATTATCTGACTACATTTACATGAAACATGAACAAAAATCATATTCATTTGAAAATACGATTGCGACCCGTTCTCCCATCCTCTTTATAATCTCTTAATCTCTCTCTGTTCGTAAGTCTCAACTTTGTTAGGCATTGTAGCACATTTTGAGCACCTCATCGACATTCAAATGTAAACTTCCTATTCATGTACTATATGTACATACAAAATAAAAAATAAAATTAAAGGATTCAGAAAACCTCTTTGTAATGGAAATACTATGAAATTGTGAAATATTTTAACCTTTCCTGACACGTCAACCGATTCAGGAAAAGCACTACTTTATTTGGGTGCCTACAAAGTTTGTTGCTTTGTATATAGATTGTGTAAATTGCAAATAGAAAAACATTCAATCCAGTATTGATAAAATAACATCAACTATCATGACATGCATATGTAAGAATGAGAAACAAAACTTTGTTCAACTTTGTTTCTATCGTCCTTTTGTTGCCCAGCCCTGAATTTAGTAGGGTATTAATAAATTTGGCTAACAATTATTTAAAAGTTCGTATTACTAGTTCTATTACTTATACCCTGTATTTCAGTGAGGTAAACTGTAAATATACTAATTCACAAATTATTTTCAAGAAATTTAAGTAGAATAGTAATAAAGTAATCGAACTAGATAAAGTAGATAGTAGATAGCAAAACTTTGCCCATAATTCCAAATACCATTTGAAGCCATGCAAATGTCAAATGTGGTTTAGGATTGATAATCCTATTGGCAAGACTGGAGATGACTTACAAATGTCACATACGCTATAACTCTGACTTTTGTTTGGCAGTGTCAAAATGATTGGTAGTAATAATCATTTTTTAGTTTTCTCGTCGCTTCGAACCGGAGCACTACATTCCATTCCCATTCACCATTCATCAATACCATTTTTTACAATTTATTATTTTAATATCAACTCAAAGTGTGTTCTTTGATTTACTTACTAAAGAGAATCTGTAATGCATCTAAAAAAGTAAATTCTTAATCAACCAAGAAAAGGTGACAGCTCCAATAATGCCTTTGTTGCTTGACGAGGACAATTCACCTGAAGCCTCTGAATCTCCAAAAAAATTAGAAAGCAAAACTGGAAACAAAAGTTCGTCAAAGTCGAAAAGAAAAGATAAGCTAGTAGTTGAAGAAAAAGTCGTACCAGAAAATACAAGTTGGTTTTCGAGATTACAAACTCCGGAAGCTCTTGAATACATGCAATATTTCGTTCTATTCAATTCTGTATTTGTCATGTTTGTTCTCAGTTGGTCTCAAATAAAAGACGGTGCTATTTCCTTTCTGGAATACATATACAATTGAATTACACTACCAGCAACTAAAAAATAAAGCCATTATGTCCGGAGTTATAGTTTTTAAAGTTATTGTAGCATTAGGAGTAATTGGGCTATACAGCAAAGGCGTGCTCAAAGTGGTTAACGATTATTTCCATAAGGAGTTTAAAAAACAACTGGAACATGATTATAAGAAAAATCCTACATTAGATGAAGCATTTTTAAAGGAATATGAAGTGACGAAATCATCTTCCCAAGACGATCACTTTACTTTTGGAAGTGAAGAAAAGTTGAACGATCATACTTTTGATATTCCCAAGTATGAAGAATTCGCCTCCAGAGGTGAAGCTTATGATGAGTACCATTTATATGGATTTCCAGCAAATGAGCAACTCGCGATTTATGAAGACCAGGACTATAATCCATTGGAAACTTGCGAAAATCCGTATATTAATGACGAAACTGAGGTTGAGAGCAACATTTGCTTATTGCAAAACAGTGATAGTGAACATTCTGCAGTTTGAGTTACGAAAATCTTGTTACACAATTTTCAAAAGTTCCTCAGCTTAGTCAATTTTCCCAAACAAATCCTGTACTTTAACATTTATGTGACCTTAACCATAACCACACTATTTCTATAAGATATTAATAATCTGCTTTAAAATCAGGTTTCAGTTCTAGTGAACTACCCTGCCTGTAGTCCCCGCCCCACATTTTTTCTATGTAAGATTTAACTTGTTATTGCATTAGCAGCCGACATATCCAAAACAAGGGAACATAATATTATTATAAACTTTAAAAGTGTACTAAGTATACTCCCATTACTCCAAAACCGGAACATTTTTCCTCCAATACAACTACCTGATGTTTTCTATTTCTGTTTATGTAGAAAAGCATCAGTACTGGCAAAATCGAATCGATGACTGTACAGTTACGGTTCCTGTACAAGAATGTGTCTTCAAAAAAATGAAATAGAAAAATATTGAAGATAACAAATTTAAACCTTTTAAAGTAGTACTGCACCTTTGAACGTGCAAGGATCCTGCGATACCAAAAAATGAAAAATCAAGAAGCAAGAAATTTTATGTAGCTACAGTTCACATTGAACCCCCATTCTCAATATTCCCAATATTCAATTATAGCAAATACCAACTAAGAACCATTATATTTACCATAAAGACCAATGAACATATTATAAGCAAATAAAAATAGGTCGACATAATTCATTGAACTTCTGAATGCATGACGTCGATATTACTATTTCGGCATTAGTGTTAATTAGTGAAATTATTTCGAAATGGATTTCTTATGTAAACTAATTTGTCGGGAGACATTATTATATATTCTATGTACGATCTATTGTAAACACTTACTATGACAAATAAAGAATGTATTAAATGAGGACTAAATTAAGAACATTCAGCAACGTTTTGCCATTAACGATTGTGGGACATAAAACAGAGCAATTACTTTGGAAATTGGCAACAATTTGGTTTGCAATTGCAAAAATGTGTAAATTGTAATGGATAATTTACCACATGTAGACCATACCATATCACCTTCTAAAACCCTACTTTTTAGCGAGCCAGAGGCTCACTTATGGAACCGTGTTGTCTGTCCGTATGTACGTACGTATGTACGTACGTATGTACGTACGTATGTACGTACGTATGTACGTACGTATGTACGTACGTATGTACGTACGTATGTGAACACCATAACTCTTGAAGGCATTGACCGATTTGGATGAAACCTCGGATTTGGACTTATCTCGACCTAGTTAGGAACCCTATTTAAAATGGGTGTGGTCACCCCACCCCTTTCGGAGAAAACGCGCGCTCACTTTATAAGCAATAAGATATGAAAATGGGGTTTTGGGTACTAAAATATCTTACAGCGCTTCTAGTAGTTTGTTAGCGGGATAGTAAAAAATATTTTACACCGCTTCCACTTTATAAGCAATAAGATATTCAAATAGGGTTTTTGGGTACTAAAACATCTTACACCGCTTCTAGTAGTTTGTTAGCGGGATAGTAAAAAATGTTTTACACCGCTTCCACTTTATAAGCAATAAGATACTCCTTTTAGGTGTAAATGTGGTTTTTGGGTGTGACCACTTTTGAGAAGCGGTATACACACTTTTTGGATGTCTTTTACTATATGAAGCGGTAAGCTAACTTTTTGGATGTTTCCCACTTTATGAAGCGGTAAGCTAAATTTTTGGATGTTTCCCACTTTATGAAGCGGTAAGCAAACTTTTTGGGTGTTTCCCACTTTATGAAGCGGTAAGCTAACTTGTTGGGTATTTCCCACCTTATGAAGCGATAAGCTAACTTTTTGGGTGTTTCCCACTTTATGAAGCAGTAAGCTAACTTTTTGGATGATATTGGAAGCATTAATTATTTATATGACAACCATTTAATTTAGGCTCAGTTTCTGTAAAGAGATAATTAATTCCCTTTAACCCTCTGGCTCGCTTTATGTTACGGCTTGGCGATGTTTTATTTCTTAGGGACTTGTCAAGTAGTCACGAGGCTGGAATTTACTACGTTAAATATGTCCTTGTGATATTTTGCTCTCAGTAACAATAGAATGTCTAAAAGTGGCTTTCGCTTTTGCTTGAATGTTCAATAATGTTCATTATGCAATTAAGGTTTTATGTGCGCAATGCATTTATTGGTGAAGTGAAAAAATCCTGCCTTCGGCTGCAAACGACTTGCTACACGTTCTCTTTATTCTTAGGTATTGTGGTTAAGATGTATTCTATGGCATTTTTACAGTGTGGGATACGGTGGTGGTGGAACAGTTTTACACACACTATGTAATTACAAGGCTTTTCTTGCATCATTTCTGTATATTCTGAGGAACTGACAATGAAATCTGCAAATACGTGGTGCGGTATTGACATTACTGCTTGAAGTGAATACATTATTTTCTTTATGAGACAATTAATTACTTTGCTTCTACCATCGCAATTAATAATTTTAGGTACCCCCTGGGTAGTACTTTCAAATATCCAAATGAAAATACTGTAAAAGACACTCAAGGAGGAAATAGTTGAGGGTGGCTGCTCAGAATTACTTATAAGACATTATTTGCATTGGGTTATAAAAAACGTGCTTTCTAATAAAGTTGAATGTAGAGCGTATGGTGATTTTAAAACCATAAAATTATATTGATGCTTCATTTGCAATTGTACAAGTACAGATATTATTACAATTATGGCTACACAATAAATTCGAATTGCAAAGTGACGCAAATAAAAGAATTTAGTACTTGAAAAAGAGGAAGGGCTTCATGTGATTTTATGGTGATACTTCAGACGTAAAATTAAATGCTCAAGACAAAACTTTCCTTCTTTTGAAGAATACACGTATCGAGGTCGTCCTAGGAAAATAAAATCCTCGAAATCGACATAAAATTATGTTTTAAAGACGTTACATTAAATACCACAAAATATATAATAGAGTATGCAATCTGGTCACTTTCATATACTTTAAATGCAAAGCAAATATCTGTAGACAATACCTACTGACCACGGACCGAGGCTACGAGAGGTCCCACAATACCCCTAAAGATAATTTTTACCTAAGATTCATTATTTTACCCTACATACTAAGGTAAATTGGGTAAAATTATTTTTGGAATATCTTTGAATTTGTCTTACATGTCTTATGTCTTATATGTATATGTCTTAATTATTTGTTATTAATAATCCTTCTTAAAGGCAACCCTGTGCTGAGCATAAAGTTACTATATTTTTCGGGTTATGATCATACCTATACTTATTCTGGTTGCATAACTGTAATTATGGATTTAACACAAACAAAATTTCCAATTTTTTGTGCTCCAGCATAAGCTTTTAATATGAATCCCGCGATGACGTGAAACCCAAAAAAGTGTAAGTTTACTCTTGCTTACTATCTTGCTTCTCATTTCTTATGAAATGTAGTGCAACACATCTGTTTACTAAGCCCTTTCACCTATTGCAGTAATGCTGGAAGGAAGATGAGCGAAGTGTTTTGCAATAGCGTTTTTATAGAGAAATATAAAAGTGTAAGGATTATTGTGTTTAGGTTCCGCATGTGCGTCTCCAGAAGAATTTGCATTGTCATTAGGTAGATCCTAAAATGTTTAATGTGTTTGTGATACAATTAGGTTCGATTCGATTCGGTTCGATTTCCATTCAAAAATTTATTTGTCCTTCTTGGAACTAAATGAGTAAACTGTGTACGGAAATTGGAGAAACCACGAATAAATACGCAAAACACGCAGCACGTAGTATGCACATACCGTCATGCTAACTATAATAACACCTTTGTACTTGCATTAGCAATAAAATAATCATGATATGGGAACGGTTACTACTACTCTACTACTGAGAGAACATACAATGCTTAAGGTCACTTACAGAATGCTTAATGCATGCATTGTCAATACAAGATATATATACCTATAGAAAAATGTGTATACCTAAAAATTAGTGCGGCCAAAATAATTTTCAAACGAGTAGCTGCCTTTTAATCATTACGTTTCACTTTCTTATTATATTCCTGTGTCTTATCAGAATTATATTTGTGGCTCATGACATGAAGAAATATCTGCAACTTTGATTTTTTATTCCAGTATTAGTAAATACCGTGTGCTATTTTACCAGGATTCTGTTGCAATATATATTATTCAGACTACTTTTTCCCTTCTGAATCCTTAGTAAGCATGTTATGCAATATATTGTATTGGATACCCAAGAAATGCCGCTTGGCTCAAGCCCCTATACTTATTATAAATGGAAGTGTTGGAAAATCTTTATTGGATTTATAAACATATTGGTATTTAGGAAGAAGTGATGATTAAATTATGCACTACATATGAAAGAAGCCATGCAAAATGACCGCAAGCCATTTACAGTGTATAGGTAGTAACTAATTACATTACAATACAACAGTCTATAATTACGACGACAGACGTGATTTGACACAGCATGCAATTGCAATCTGAATAGAATATTTTTTCATTACCTATATTTATACACTACAACTGGTAGTACAGTAGTGCATAGCACTGACAATGATCCATGAAAAAGCCCACTTTTACAATTTTCGTAGTACTTCCTCAGTGCATGACTAAGGGTTATTATACATGAATTTTACTCCTTTGTCCGTCTCACCAATATTTTACAGCTTAAGAACATTAAAAACCCATTCTTCTTTTAAATAAATTCACGAAATTCTACCTTAATACTTCGTATGGCATCTGTACCTGTACTTCATCCTTAAAACTCAATGCTATTTTTTCTAATCTTTATTGTTCTTTTCAATCTCGGATGATGAAATGATGAATGATGCCTTGTTATACACACATAGCTATGGAACACAACAAATTACATATAGAATGCTGTATTTCACTGTATTTACCCTTCTCTTTAGTCTTCAGCTCCTGCTTAATATGTTAGTAGTTAAGTTTAAGTAACCTTCATGTAAACCACAGTTTATATATGTTAAGAATAACTACAAGTAAGCACACCCTTAATTTTTCACCTTTTCATTTCAGTCGTGTTTGCTTGTACATGAATGATGCAAACAATCTCTTTGTATATCATTTGTCAGTCAGTACAAACCAACACTTAGTCATTTACGAGAGTATTTGCATGTGAGAGCTTTGATTCTTGCAGTTGTATCTGAAGATGTGTGTGAAGTTGGACAAAATTTTTGTACAAAATTTTTGTACAAAATTTTTGTACAAAAAAATTTTGCCCGCCCGAGGGAACATTTTTCGGAATGTTAATCCAAAGTGAAAATAAAGCAAAAGCAGTTGCATTTCCCCTTAATGTAGTTACAATATGTAAAATTTTTAAAAAAAAGTTGATTTGAAGGTCATACAAAATAATATTGGTATGAATCTGAAAATCCCATAAAAAATTTCCCTCCAGAATCGAGCTTATGTGAGATAGCAGAGTTGTAGAGTGACCTCTAGTGTGCCAACATCAACAATAAAAAAAGTGGGCCTTTTTATACTTTTTGAAAAAAATCAATTTGAAAAATTTGGATTTTGGAGAAATTTGCAAGTGCCATAAAAAAATTTCCTTAAGTGATAGGAACAATGTGAGGTAGCAGAGTTGTAGAGTGACCTCTAGTGTACCAACATCAACAATAAAAAAAGTGGGCCTTTTTATACTTTTTGAAAAAAGTCAATTTGAATGTCATACAAAAATTTTGTATGAAATTTCAGGTGTCATAAAAAAGTTTCCTTAAGTGATAGGAATAATAAGAGATAGCAGAGTTGTAGAGTGACCTCTAGTGTACCAACATCAACAATAAAAAAAGTGGGCCTTTTTATACTTTTTGAAAAAAGTCAATTTGAAAAATTTGGATTTTGGAGAAATTTGCAAGTGTCATAAAAAAGTTTCCTTAAGTGATAGGAATAATGTGAGATAGCAGAGTTGTAGAGTGACCTCTAGTGTACCAACATCAACAATAAAAAAAGTGGGCCTTTTTATACTTTTTGAAAAAAGTCAATTTGAATGTAATACAAAAAATTTTGTTTGAAATTTCAGGTGTCATAAAAAAGTTTCCTTAAGTGATAGGAATAATGTGAGATAGCAGAGTTGTAGAGTGACCTCTAGTGTACCAACATCAACAATAAAAAAAGTGGGCCTTTTTATACTTTTTGAAAAAAGTCAATTTGAAAAATTTGGATTTTGGAGAAATTTGCAAGTGTCATAAAAAAATTTCCTTAAGTGATAGGAATAATGTGAGATAGCAGAGTTGTAGAGTGACCTCTAGTGTACCAACATCAACAATAAAAAAAGTGGGCCTTTTTATACTTTTTGAAAAAAGTCAATTTGAGTGTCATACAAAAATTTTGTTTGAAATTTCAGGTGTCATAAAAAAGTTTCCTTAAGTGATAGGAATAATGTGAGATAGCAGAGTTGTAGAGTGACTTCTAGTGTACCAACATCAACAATAAAAAAAGTGGGCCTTTTTATACTTTTTGAAAAAAGTCAATTTGAAAAATTTGGATTTTGGAGAAATTTGCAAGTGTCATAAAAAAGTTTCCTTAAGTGATAGGAATAATAAGATATAGCAGAGTTGTAGAGTGACCTCTAGTGTACCAACATCAACAATAAAAAAAGTGGGCCTTTTTATACTTTTTGAAAAAAGTCAATTTGAATGTCATACAAAAATTTTGAATGAAATTTCAGGTGTCACAAAAAATTTCCTTAAGTGATAGGAATAATGTGAGATAGCAGAGTTGTAGAGTGACCTCTAGTGTACCAACATCAACAATAAAAAAAGTGGGCCTTTTTATACTTTTTGAAAAAAGTCAATTTGAATGTCATACAAAAATTTTGTATGAAATTTCAGGTGTCATAAAAAAGTTTCCTTAAGTGATAGGAATAATGTGAGATAGCAAAGTTGTAGAGTGACCTCTAGTGTACCAACATCAACAATAAAGAAAGTGGGCCTTTTTATACTTTTTGAAAAAAGTCAATTTGAAAAATTTGGATTTTGGAGAAATTTGCAAGTGTCATAAAAAAGTTTCCTTAAGTGATAGGAATAATGTGAGATAGCAGAGTTGTAGAGTGACCTCTAGTGTACCAAAATCAACAATAAAAAAAGTGGGCCTTTTTATACTTTTTGAAAAAAGTCAATTTGAATGTCATACAAAAATTTTGTATGAAATTTCAGGTGTCATAAAAAAGTTTCCTTAAGTGATAGGCATAATGTGAGATAGCAGAGTTGTAGAGTGACCTCTAGTGTACCAACATCAACAATAAAAAAAGTGGGCCTTTTTATACTTTTTGAAAAAAGTCAATTTGAAAAATTTGGATTTTGGAGAAATTTGCAAGTGTCATAAAAAAGTTTCCTTAAGTGATAGGAATAATAAGATATAGCAGAGTTGTAGAGTGACCTCTAGTGTACCAACATCAACAATAAAAAAAGTGGGCCTTTTTATACTTTTTGAAAAAAGTCAATTTGAAAAATTTGGATTTTGGAGAAATTTGCAAGTGTCATAAAAAAATTTCCTTAAGTGATAGGAATAATGTGAGATAGCAGAGTTGTAGAGTGACCTCTAGTGTACCAACATCAACAATAAAAAAAGTGGGCCTTTTTATACTTTTTGAAAAAAGTCAATTTGAATGTCATACAAAAATTTTGAATGAAATTTCAGGTGTCACAAAAAATTTCCTTAAGTGATAGGAATAATGTGAGATAGCAGAGTTGTAGAGTGACCTCTAGTGTACCAACATCAACAATAAAAAAAGTGGGCCTTTTTATACTTTTTGAAAAAAGTCAATTTGAATGTCATACAAAAATTTTGTATGAAATTTCAGGTGTCATAAAAAAGTTTCCTTAAGTGATAGGAATAATGTGAGATAGCAAAGTTGTAGAGTGACCTCTAGTGTACCAACATCAACAATAAAGAAAGTGGGCCTTTTTATACTTTTTGAAAAAAGTCAATTTGAAAAATTTGGATTTTGGAGAAATTTGCAAGTGTCATAAAAAAGTTTCCTTAAGTGATAGGAATAATGTGAGATAGCAGAGTTGTAGAGTGACCTCTAGTGTACCAACATCAACAATAAAAAAAGTGGGCCTTTTTATACTTTTTGAAAAAAGTCAATTTGAGTGTCATACAAAATATTTGTATGAAATTTCAGGTGTCATAAAAAAGTTTCCTTAAGTGATAGGAATAATGTGAGATAGCAGAGTTGTAGAGTGACCTCTAGTGTACCAACATCAACAATAAAAAAAGTGGGCCTTTTTATACTTTTTGAAAAAAGTCAATTTGAAAAATTTGGATTTTGGAGAAATTTGCAAGTGTCATAAAAAAGTTTCCTTAAGTGATAGGAATAATAAGATATAGCAGAGTTGTAGAGTGACCTCTAGTGTACCAACATCAACAATAAAAAAAGTGGGCCTTTTTATACTTTTTGAAAAAAGTCAATTTGAAAAATTTGGATTTTGGAGAAATTTGCAAGTGTCATAAAAAAATTTCCTTAAGTGATAGGAATAATGTGAGATAGCAGAGTTGTAGAGTGACCTCTAGTGTACCAACATCAACAATAAAAAAAGTGGGCCTTTTTATACTTTTTGAAAAAAGTCAATTTGAGTGTCATACAAAAATTTTGTTTGAAATTTCAGGTGTCATAAAAAAGTTTCCTTAAGTGATAGGAATAATGTGAGATAGCAGAGTTGTAGAGTGACTTCTAGTGTACCAACATCAACAATAAAAAAAGTGGGCCTTTTTATACTTTTTGAAAAAAGTCAATTTGAAAAATTTGGATTTTGGAGAAATTTGCAAGTGTCATAAAAAAGTTTCCTTAAGTGATAGGAATAATAAGATATAGCAGAGTTGTAGAGTGACCTCTAGTGTACCAACATCAACAATAAAAAAAGTGGGCCTTTTTATACTTTTTGAAAAAAGTCAATTTGAATGTCATACAAAAATTTTGAATGAAATTTCAGGTGTCACAAAAAATTTCCTTAAGTGATAGGAATAATGTGAGATAGCAGAGTTGTAGAGTGACCTCTAGTGTACCAACATCAACAATAAAAAAAGTGGGCCTTTTTATACTTTTTGAAAAAAGTCAATTTGAATGTCATACAAAAATTTTGTATGAAATTTCAGGTGTCATAAAAAAGTTTCCTTAAGTGATAGGAATAATGTGAGATAGCAGAGTTGTAGAGTGACCTCTAGTGTACCAACATCAACAATAAAGAAAGTGGGCCTTTTTATACTTTTTGAAAAAAGTCAATTTGAAAAATTTGGATTTTGGAGAAATTTGCAAGTGTCATAAAAAAGTTTCCTTAAGTGATAGGAATAATGTGAGATAGCAGAGTTGTAGAGTGACCTCTAGTGTACCAACATCAACAATAAAAAAAGTGGGCCTTTTTATACTTTTTGAAAAAAGTCAATTTGAATGTCATACAAAAATTTTGTATGAAATTTCAGGTGTCATAAAAAAGTTTCCTTAAGTGATAGGCATAATGTGAGATAGCAGAGTTGTAGAATGATCTCTACAGTAGCAACATCAACAATAAAAAAGTGGGCTTTTTTATACTTTTTGAAAAAAGTCAATTTGAAAAATTTGGATTTTGGAGAAATTTGCAAGTGTCATAAAAAAGTTTCCTTAAGTGATAGGAATAATGTGAGATAGCAGAGTTGTAGAGTGACCTCTAGTGTACCAACATCAACAATAAAAAAAGTGGGCCTTTTTATACTTTTTGAAAAAAGTCAATTTGAAAAATTTGGATTTTGGAGAAATTTGCAAGTGTCATAAAAAAGTTTCCTTAAGTGATAGGAATAATGTGAGATAGCAGAGTTGTAGAGTGACCTCTAGTGTACCAACATCAACAATAAAAAAAGTGGGCCTTTTTATACTTTTTGAAAAAAGTCAATTTGAATGTCATACAAAAATTTTGAATGAAATTTCAGGTGTCACAAAAAATTTCCTTAAGTGATAGGAATAATGTGAGATAGCAGAGTTGTAGAGTGACCTCTAGTGTACCAACATCAACAATAAAAAAAGTGGGCCTTTTTATACTTTTTGAAAAAAGTCAATTTGAATGTCATACAAAAATTTTGTATGAAATTTCAGGTGTCATAAAAAAGTTTCCTTAAGTGATAGGAATAATGTGAGATAGCAAAGTTGTAGAGTGACCTCTAGTGTACCAACATCAACAATAAAGAAAGTGGGCCTTTTTATACTTTTTGAAAAAAGTCAATTTGAAAAATTTGGATTTTGGAGAAATTTGCAAGTGTCATAAAAAAGTTTCCTTAAGTGATAGGAATAATGTGAGATAGCAGAGTTGTAGAGTGACCTCTAGTGTACCAAAATCAACAATAAAAAAAGTGGGCCTTTTTATACTTTTTGAAAAAAGTCAATTTGAATGTCATACAAAAATTTTGTATGAAATTTCAGGTGTCATAAAAAAGTTTCCTTAAGTGATAGGAATAATGTGAGATAGCAGAGTTGTAGAGTGACCTCTAGTGTACCAACATCAACAATAAAAAAAGTGGGCCTTTTTATACTTTTTGAAAAAAGTCAATTTGAAAAATTTGGATTTTGGAGAAATTTGCAAGTGTCATAAAAAAGTTTCCTTAAGTGATAGGAATAATGTGAGATAGCAGAGTTGTAGAGTGACCTCTAGTGTACCAACATCAACAATAAAAAAAGTGGGCCTTTTTATACTTTTTGAAAAAAGTCAATTTGAAAAATTTGGATTTTGGAGAAATTTGCAAGTGTCATAAAAAAGTTTCCTTAAGTGATAGGAATAATGTGAGATAGCAGAGTTGTAGAGTGACCTCTAGTGTACCAACATCAACAATAAAAAAAGTGGGCCTTTTTATACTTTTTGAAAAAAGTCAATTTGAGTGTCATACAAAAATTTTGTATGAAATTGCAGGTGTCATAAAAAAGTTTCCTTAAGTGATAGGAATAATGTGAGATAGCAGAGTTGTAGAGTGACCTCTAGTGTACCAACATCAACAATAAAAAAGTGGGCCTTTTTATACTTTTTGAAAAAAGTTGATTTGAAAATTTTGAATTTTTGGAGAAATTGCAAGTGTCATAAAAAAGGTTCCCTAAGAGATAGGAATAATGTGAGATAGCAGAGTTGTAGAATGACCTCTACAGTAGCAACATCAACAATAAAAAAAGTAGGCCTTTTTATACTTTTTGAAAAAAGTTGATTTGAAAGTCATACAAAAATTTTGTACGAAATTGCAAGTGTCGTAAAATAGTTTCCCTAGAAGATGGGAATAATGTGAGATAACAGAGTTGTAGAGTGACCTCTAGTGTACCAACATCAACAATAAAAAAAGTGGGCCTTTTTATACTTTTTGAAAAAAGTCAATTTGAATGTCATACAAAAATTTTGTATGAAATTTCAGGTGTCATAAAAAAGTTTCCTTAAGTGATAGGAATAATGTGAGATAGCAGAGTTGTAGAGTGACCTCTAGTGTACCAACATCAACAATAAAAAAAGTGGGCCTTTTTATACTTTTTGAAAAAAGTTGATTTGAAAAATTTAAGGTTTTGGAGAAATTGTAAGTGTCATAAAATAGTTTCCCTAGACGATAGGAATAATGTGAGATAGCAGGGTTGTAGAGTGCCCTCTGGAGTACAGTAAAGAAGATTTGGGCAACCAGAACACATCATCCTAAATCTAATAGCTAAAGCCAGAGAGGTTCCTGCCGTGAAGGATGACAAACTAGAAACTTTAATTGAGTTAGGAGTTGCTGTGCAGAATCTCACATCCACAATGAAAACGTTGAATATGTCAGGTCAGTTGGAAAGTTTGGAGCTACTTCTCATACTGGAGAGTAAATTACCTGCACACTTGAAAATGCAATGGGCAGATTGGATTTCTGCTTCCGTTGATAGAAAAAAGAATCTTGGATTTTTTGCTGACTGGATGGAAGCAAAAATGATTAGTGTGTGTATGATGTGTCCACCCACCTTCAAGGACGAGAACAAGAGTGCTAAAAGGAACCCGGCAAACTGGAAGAAAAAACAAGAAGCTGTTTTTGTTGCTGCTGAAGGCGTGGAGAAGAAAGAGGCACAAATCAAGAAGGAAAAGAAAGGTCAATTTTGTTCCAAGACTGGGCATTGGTTGACCGAATGTAGAAGTTTCACGAAGGAAGACTTGCCTTCTAGAAACAAGTTTGTAAGTGAGAAAAATCTTTGTTTTGGGTGTTTAATTTATGGCCACTCCTATCGGAGCTGTAAGAAGAAGAAACCCTGTGGAAAAGATGGCTGTGAGAGAAATCATCATCCCCTTTTACATGGTGATGAACCACAAAAAGAAAAATGTGAGCCAAAGGAACCTGAACTTTTGGGACATGTAAGTCAACAAAAAAATATATTCCATGTTGACAAAAGTGATATTTTGTATTAAGTTCTCCCGGTTACTCTGCGAGGACCAAAAGGAAAAATAAATACATACGCGATGATGGACCCTGGGTCCGCGTACACCATTATCGACTGGAAAGTGGCAAGGCAGCTCGGGCTGGAGGAAGCCTCCAAACCTCTTACTTTCACAAGTTTTGGGAAAAGTTCCGTTGAAGTGCCTTCTAGTCTCGTCAAACTGGATATAATTAACCCTGTGTCAAAAGCTAATTATCCATTGGACAATGTGCATACGTTTGAAAACATGAACTTGCCAGTGAAGACAATTAAGAAAAGTCAATTGGAAATATGGAAACATCTCCATTGTTTAAACATTAAACCATATGAGAACGCAGAACCGAAAATCATGATTGGCTTACCACATGCTCATCTTATGTTGCATTTGAAAACAGTGAAAAGTCCCCCAAATGCTCCGTGTGCAGTGGAAACAAAACTTGGATGGATTTTATTTGGAAACTTACCTGGAGCCGCCTTGGAAGCAGAAAAAGTTATGTCTATCTTCCATGTGAATAGTGAACCTATCGACGAGCTCCACGAGTTAGTAAAACGAAGATTCACAACAGAGGATTTCGGAGTGAAGCCAAACTGCCTCACAACTAAATCCAAAGCTGAGGCCAGAGCTATCTCCCTGATCGATTCCAATATGAAGTAAGTGAATGGCAAGTTTGAAACTCCTCTCCTGTGGAAGAGGAACGATATTGTGTTGCCCGAGAGCCGAAACAATGCCTTTCGACGGCTATTCTCATGGGAAAAGAAATTGGATAAGTGCCCAACAACTGCTGAGTTATACTACAAAAGATGAAGCATTACGAAGATGTTGGTTACATTAGAAAACTAACTCCCGAGGAGTCCTCTGCAAATCCGGAGAGACTATGGTGGCTTCCCCACTTTGGTGCTTATCATCCCAAAAAGCCTGGAAAGCTCAGACTCGTTTTCGATGCGGCGGCTAGGACTAACGGTACGAGTCTAAACGAAAATCTTCTACCAGGACCAGACAGATTGAAGCCCTTGCCTGCAGTTCTGTGGAAATTTCGTCAACGGAAAATTGCTATTACTGAAGACATCAAGGAGATATTTCATCAGGTGAGAGTGACTGAAGTGGATCAAGACTCTCAAAGATTTCTCTGGAGAGGTGCCGATAGGGAAGGACCACCAGAGGAATACAAAATGCTTGTGATGACCTTTGGGTCAACGTGTTCTCCATTTTGTGCTCAGATGGCCATGAACAAGAATGCTCTGCAGTGGAAGGAAGAGTTCCCTGATGCCTGCCGTGCCATTGTCGATAATCATTATGTCGATGATTATCTAGACAGCTGTGACAGTGTTAGTGAAGCGTATAAAATGTTTCAAGATGTATATGAAGTACACAGCAGAGGAGGATTCCACATCTGTAACTTCACTACTAATTCCCGTGAGCTGATCCGAAAAAT
Source organism: Yoshiicerus persimilis (assembly GCA_020352615.2). NCBI lineage: Eukaryota > Metazoa > Arthropoda > Collembola > Entomobryomorpha > Tomoceridae > Yoshiicerus > Yoshiicerus persimilis. The sequence goes on from JABJWA020000038.1 coordinate 36,354, forward strand.
ACTCAAGGAATTAATATCGGACTCCCAAAAGAACCTGGAAACTGAAAATAGAATTTCTGGACGGAGAGAATACTAGGAATGTCTTGGGATCCAGAAACGGACTGTTTCTTTTTCACTACTAACTTGACTGGAATAAAAAAAAATCATTTCCGGAAGTCAAGTACCAACGAAAAGGGAAGCCCTTTCCCTAATCATGTCTGTCTTCGACCCCATGGGATTTGTTTCTCATCTGACTGTGAAAGCAAGAATGATCCTACAGGATACTTGGAGATCTGGAATAGGATGGGACGATGAGGTGCCCTCATCTATTCATGCAAAGTGGAAGTACTGGCTGGAGGAACTTCAAGAAATAAATTCATGCAAGATTCCCCGATGCTACTCGCAGTGGTTTTCTAAAACAGACGAAATCCAGCTGCCCATATTTTGCGATGCAAGCGAGTCTGCATTCGCCTCGGTCGCTTACTTTCGAATTTTGAAGGATGGAGTGATTGATACCAGCATCGTGTGTGCGAAGACTAGAGTGGCTCCATTAAAGCCACTGTCAATTCCCCGGATGGAGTTACAGGCCGCAGTTTTAGGAAGCCGAATTGCGAAGACTATAATTTAGGGACGCGGGTATACTCCGAGGAGAACAGTGTTTTGGACAGATAGTCGGACTGTGTTGTGTTGGCTCCGGTCTGATGGAAAAAAGTTCCAGCCATTTGTGTCTCACAGGATCGGAGAAATCCAAGAGGAAACAAATGCAGGCGACTGGCGATGGGTGCCCACCGCCGAAAATGTTTCTGACGAAGCTACAAGATTCAATAAAGATTGCGACTGGAAACCTGGATTGGGACGGCTTGGAATTGAGAAAGGAATTCGTATGTGCTGTGCTGAAAGCTAGAGTCATCGCGAATCCGATGGATGCCACCAAATTCTCTAATTGGACAAAATTATTAAAAACTACTGCATATGTTTTGCGTTTCTGTTATTACATTGCGAGGAAGAAGTTCAAGTATGCGTACACTTCCCTTGTCGTTGAAGTAGATTAAATGAAAAGAGCAGAACTCCAGTGGTGGAGATGGAGCCAAGCAGAAATGCCCGAAGCGCAACAGTTGCAAAATAATCTACCACTTGGAAGAAGCCCTTTGACAACATATGATCCTTTCCTGGATGAAAATGGGATTATGCGTATGAAGGGACGCGTTCAAGCCCCGGTGGACATAGGAGATATGGAAAGAAATCCTGTTATTCTTAACCCAAAAAATCCCTAAACTGTACTAATGATTATGCATCATCACCGTAAGGCTGGACATCATGGACAAGATAAGGTGATGAACGACCTGAAAATGAAGTTCTGCATCCCTAAGCTGAGAGCTGCCGTGCGGAGGTTGTGGAACAATTGCTCGCTCTGCAAAATCAGACGTGCTCGTCCAAGACCACCCCTAATGGGAGAAATACCGAAGTGCCGACTAGCAAGTTTTCAGCCATCGTTCACCGAGACCGGCCTCGACTACTTCGGGCCGATGAGTTCAAATTGACTTTTTTCAAAAAGTATAAAAAGGCCCACTTTTTTTATTGTTGATGTTGGTACTCTAGAGGTCACTCTACAACTCTGCTGTCTCACATTTTTCCTACCACTTAGGGAAACTTTTTTATGACATTTTCTGTTTCATACAAAAATTTTGTATGACTTTCAAATCAACTTTTTTCAAAAGGTATAAAAAGGCCCACTTTTTTTATTGTTGATGTTGGTACTCTAGAGGTCACTCTACAACTCTGCTGTCTCACATTTTTCCTACCACTTAGGGAAACTTTTTTATGACACTTGCAATATCTCCAAAAATCCAAATTTTTCAAATCAACTTTTTTCAAAAGGTATAAAAAGGCCCACTTTTTTTATTGTTGATGTTGGTACTCTAGAGGTCACTCTACAACTCTGCTGTCTCACATTTTTCCTACCACTTAGGGAAACTTTTTTATGACATTTTCAGTTTCATACAAAAATTTTGTATGACTTTCAAATCAACTTTTTTCAAAAGGTATAAAAACGCCCACTTTTTTTATTGTTGATGTTGGTACTCTAGAGGTCACTCTACAACTCTGCTGTCTCACATTTTTCCTACCACTTAGGGAAACTTTTTTATGACACTTGCAATATCTCCAAAAATCCAAATTTTTCAAATCAACTTTTTTCAAAAGGTATAAAAAGGCCCACTTTTTTTATTGTTGATGTTGGTACTCTAAAGGTCACTCTACAATTCTGCTGTCTCACATTTTTCCTACCACTTAGGGAAACTTTTTTATGACATTTTCAGTTTCATACAAAAATTTTGTATGACTTTCAAATCAACTTTTTTCAAAAGGTATAAAAAGGCCCACTTTTTTTATTGTTGATGTTGGTACTCTAGAGGTCACTCTACAACTCTGCTGTCTCACATTTTTCCTACCACTTAGGGAAACTTTTTTATGACATTTGCAATATCTCCAAAAATCCAAATTTTTCAAATCAACTTTTTTCAAAAGGTATAAAAAGGCCCACTTTTTTTATTGTTGATGTTGGTACTCTAGAGGTCACTCTACAACTCTGCTATCTCACATTATCCCGATTCCGGAGGGAAACTTTTTTATGACATTTTCAATTTCATACAAAAATTTTGTATGACTTTTAAATCAACTTTTTTTTAAAATTTTGACATATTGTAATTGCATTAAGATGAAATGGAATTACTGATGCTTTATTTTTACTTTTTATTAACATTCCTAAAAATGTTCCCTCGGGCGGGCAAAATTTTTTTGTACAAAAATTTTGTACAAAAATTTTGTACAAAAATTTTGTCCAACTTCACACACATATGTTATTTATCAATGCTGTGGATGTGCATATTGTCGTGGGTTTTCAGTTGCATTTGCATATTTTATTTTTAGCGGTTCCGAAACTTATTCAACGTTACATATAGGTAGCGCATGTAATGTATGTAAAATGGAACGAATGTAAAACGGAGCATTTCTGCTATTTTAGCCTAATTGTATTTAATTAGAGGACGTGAGTTTGGGAAGTTTGAACATACTTTTATTGTGTATTGGAGTCTTTCCTAAATACTATGACTTGCTTGAAGAAGTGTCCTATGAAGAAGCTAAGAAAATCTATAAAACCATAGAATGCAAGAAATTAGGGTTTTACTATAACATCTGCGTTTAGACCGGCATAGAATATAGTATCATTTCCTTGTGAAGAATACAATGGACACTGTGCGTATTTCTCCCGTTAATACACACAGTGTCGATGTTAGTGTTAACATTGTTATTAAAATGTATACAACAAATTATTGAAGTTATGATGAAAATTATCAGAAAACTGATGTTTTGTGTTGCTTTGATAAGGTATGTAACACGGAGTCCTGAATCTGACGCCCACTATGTGTACTGCAAAAAATGGTTGCTTTACCAAGCCCAAGGATCTGAAAGTCATACGCGATTTTGTTAGCTACTGGCCGGACAAGTAGCTTCGAACACTAAATATATGTAAATTATATATCGGTAAGATGTACTTGCCTATGTATTTGTAATATGACTATTTTATCTTCCCAAAATACACAGACATTGTTCGCCTATTGACAAAATGTAAGTCGACTGGTAAGAATGTTTGCCACACATTTATTACAGTTTTCTTCCAGCCCCATTGCGTAGAAGAATGGACATAGAAGAAGTCGCGCAAACCGACAAAGACATAGAAGAAGACACGCAAACCGACAAGGACACAGAACATGTCATTCAAGAAGACCAAATAAAGACACAGAACATGTCATTCAAGAAGACCAAATAAAGACACAGAATCTGTCATTCAAGAAGACCAAATAAAGACACAGAACATGTCATTCAAGAAGACCAAATAAAGACACAGAACATGTCATTCAAGAAGACCTAATAAAGACACAGAACATGTCATTCAAGAAGACCAAATAAGGACACAGAACATGTCATTCAAGAAGACCAAATAAAGACACAGAACATGTCATTCAAGAAGACCAAATAAAGACACAGAACACAGTTGCCAGCGTTTTAGTCTTGTGGTTTAAAAATAACTTTTGAGAGCATATTACCACAAATCTTTCTAGTTTAAAAAAATATCAATCACTGAAACAGCCTGCTGAAAATGAACCTCGTACTTTTAGTTGGGCAGAAAAATTTGAAAATTGCAAAACTTTAGACAGTGGTATTACTGTAAATCCAACACGAGTACTGCTTTTTTGCGTTGAGTATGCATGTATCACGTTTAAGATTGCCAGCAGACGCGTTGTTGTATTAATAATTAAAATGTATAATCAAATATGCTTTTTCCTAATTTGCATGGAAAGTCAATATTGGATAGCGCAGTTTAAAGGCATCTATGAGAGACAATTATTTGAATTCCAACCTTTATCACTGTCACTATCACAGTCCATACCATCGCAAAACAATTGTCCCTAGTAATCATTCTTACTGTTATCGTCCTGTTTATCTATCCTGTTTCTTTGCAAAAACTACGGCGTACGGTGTAAAACTACGGCGTATTTAATCACCTGCGAAATAAGCCTATTTACCAATCTTGCCGGGAGGATTGAATTGCCTTTTTAATTGCCTAGTCATTCTGGAATGATGTATTTCAGACTTTTTATCAGTTTTTGGGTTTATGCTAAGCGGGAATGTCAATCGTAATTTAAACTAATAAAGATTGTAAATAATTATTATATTATTATATTTTAATTGAGTAAATTTTAAGCAATAGGCACACTACACACATACACAAGCAATTACATTATTTTGGTAGATCAAAATTCCATTTGTCAAGGTTTTTTGCATGTTATTAGCATAGCTACTGTATTGGGAACATTGTATTTCCATATCAATTCCTTTGGCTGACGTCGTAACCTTTTGGTTTAATTCCGTATTGCTGTATACTGTGTATAAAAGTACTTGTTTAGCATTCCTTATTAGACTTTGACATTGTTATTAGACATAAAGATATTTATTAATTTTCTCCGGGAGTGTTCTATTTCTGTGGTTGGTCGTTGGTTCCAAAATATATTCTATGGAACTATATTGTACTCATGTTAAATGAATTAGTGAAATTGGAACAAGAAAGAGGCTATACAATTTAAGACTTGGTTTACCGAAGCCCGGATAGAAGTTGGAAAAATTCGATTACTTATTCCTTAAATAGAATTATAGCCTCGCAACTTTAGGTTATTTTTATCACAAGTCAGCTACTAGAAATACTAGTAACGTAGAAACTACTGGAAACGTAGAAACTACTAGAATTCATAGAGAGAATAGCGACAGTGACAGGCACATGCAAAGAATAGCTCCAGAAAATATTTTGTATTGCAAGTATCAAAATGTTGTTTTCTAGAGAAAGAAATTCTACGGAAATTTCTTCTCAAGATTATCTCCAAGTTTATTGGAATATTCTGGCTGGATTATTAAAACTATTCGGCTACCTAAAAGCTACACCATTTTCTTGGGATGAAGAGAAAAGTTGCCTAAGAATCACAAATTCCAGTATGAAGTATCTTTTCTGGGTATTTAGTTCTTGGTTGATCTTTATACTGTTCGTCTACTTTTCAATCCGTTTGTTGATTGAACTGTATTATCCAGATCCCACTTTCCAAACACACAAAATAATTATTTTTATCCAGTTTTACATTGGTATTACTCTAATAATATTACTGGATATCCTGATAATCTTCAGAGGAAACGAGTTAATACTTTTGGCAAACGTTTTCATTCGGTTCATGACACATTTTTCAGGTAAAGCAATACAACAAACATTAATAAACTACTTAATGGTTAATAATTGTTAATTTTTAAAAAAAATTTCAGCCAGTAACTTTGTGAGTGAAAAGGAAAAACAAGAACAGAAACGGATCGCAATATTAATTTCCAACATATGCATATTAACAGGCATACTGATATCTGTCATGTGCGTTTCACTTTCTCTACAATCTGCCTACGGAGAGGACTGGAACCCAATTCAAAGGTTTTTGAGAGAAAGTTTCCCTGAAGAAGTTTACACTTTCTTTCTCTTTCGAATTATTGTTTTTGCCATAACTTTTCTAATAACGGCACATTACTTAGCCACGGTGTGTCTATTTGTGTCCGTATTGTTTTCGTACTGTACTCAGTTTGCATTCTTCCTGAAATGTATAGGTCCTGCTGTTAGACACATTGAAGACCGAGATTATAGTATTCTTTCAGCAATTCGCATGTATCAAATAATAACGTTAACAACTCGATGTATAAATGACTTAGCTTCAAATACTTTAGGAATGTGTTTAATTTGTTTCAATACACTTCATATGGTCACTACATTTAGCGCTATAAAATTAATGGGCCGTATTCCAATTTCTATGTACATGCTTTTCCCAACGTTGTCTATTATTTGCCTACTGGTGGAAAAATTCCTTGTTCTCAGCTTAGGAGGATTGGCAAACGAATCTAGTCTATTTCACAAAAAATGGAAAAGAGAAATCCAGAATAAATACTATCTACGAAAGTTAAGAACTTGTCAACCGTTTGGACTCACATTTGGTAATTGCTTTATAATTCAAAAGCAAACGGCTGTCACATTCATGCAAATTGTGTTCAACAACACAATTAATATGGTTTTGTCTGTTAATATTAAAACCTGATTCTTCTAATTCCCATATATCATAGGTTATTGTGTGCCAGAGTGTTACTTAATGCAATCTGGTTACTTATAAACGTATAAATATTTAAGATTACTTGATGGTAAGCATAATTCTATTAAGTCTAACTATAATTAGATAATATTTATAATTAATAAGATAATGTTTACGATACAACTTTAAAATCTCATTGTGTTCTTCTACAATAAGAAAATGTTTACGACATAAATAATTTTTGATTCAGTTTTATAAAGGTACTTATCGAATAAATTGAATTATAAACAAGAAATGGTATCTCTTTCATATGTTGCTCCAAAACCATTGATGTAGTACTAGTTAGCGGCATTGCTGAGACGAAAAGCAGATATTGATTGGAATAATGAGAAAAGTATGACAATTGAACTTCTGACCATTGTATTTGCATAAAAGAAGTATGTCAACTTAACTCAATAACAATTCCTACCAGCTAGAAGTTATTTATAAAAACATTTGACCTTTTAATACTCGGCAAAAAGCAATTATTATAGAAACATCAGAAAGGATGATGTTGTTTTAAATGTTTTGCATTTTTATTGACTTAGCACACATAAAGAAACTTTTGCTTTGAACAACAATACAAAAATAGCTCACACATATTTACAAGCAAGCATTACCCACAGAAATTAAACGTAGAAGATCTCTAGTCAGTCAACCGGTTAATTTTTCTAGTTCTGTTTTAATTCATGTCATTAAAATTTACATATAGAAGGTACATTTGTTACAATATTCCTTGTGAGTCATTTTTTCTGTTCCATAGCTCTAGAATGAATCGACATAAAAACTAGGAATACGTTACATGGTCCAGTGAATACTCTCATTAGAATATAGCAATCAGTAGGATAATGTCTGTGAACTTCGCTAATTAATTTTTATTCGCTTTGCGAGTCCGATTTGAGAAAATGTCTTGCTAGCAACCCCATAGTACAAAATGTATCCAATGGTCAGACTTCATCTATAATTTATGGCCTAATTATTTTTGATAAACATATGACATTTCTGATTTCTGTTTAAATGCTCACCATTGTTTTTGCAATGATGACTTAAACAACTTGGCATTGTTAGAATTAAATGAAAAGAAATTATATAAAATGAATCTGCTTGAATATTAAATATAATTTGTGGTATCGGGTATGGTATTGAAAGCTAAGTTCGCTATACAAAATTATTTAAGATATATTGGAGACAACTGTCTACATTATAGCCTCCATCTATTTAGATACCTACTGTGTTTGTTTCTAGTTGCCAGGATAGAATCTACACAAGCTGTTAAAATATTCATTACTTTTCCAGAAACCTTTCTAACAAAAAGAACCTTCGGGAGTATATCGAGCCTATACGTAAATGTCTGTCTGTGTTATAGAAATGTTCATTCCTAATGTTAATTTTGGTTCAGTAAGTCAGGTCGGCAAAAGTGCCAGTCATGAATTATTTAATTATCTCTGTCTGGGTTCTAAGGCAAAAATACACCAACACATTAGAAAGCTAAGACTATATATATGTAGAGTTCTGTACTGGTAAATGCTTTGCTTAAACAAGCAACGTAAGGAATTTAATATTATAACATTGCTTATTCAGTAACAGAAATGTGCTGTATAGGCCGCAAATTTCATTTCTTTCCATAATTGCAGCAATGGTTTCACATAAATTATATATCATCAATATTCTGCTCTCTTGCCTTATTTTCAGCACAACGTGTCAAGTTCCATTGCCACCATTTTCTAATTGTGATTTTGACATAATTTTATATCGCAGTGATTTGCATGATTATGTTTTCGAAAACATAGTACTCTCGCCAAGAACCATAGTTGTTCCTGAAACTATTAATTGGGATAAATGGTATGTTAATTACAAAGGTAAATATTTTTATCCGAGTTCATTGTCAAACACACAGTGCAATGCTGTTGTAATTGTCGAGCCAGAAAAACGGTCTCTTCCAAGAATTGTAGACACACCTGCTATATCCCGAGTAACCACTATACGTTCATAGAACGTTCTTTATAAGGACGCTTAAAGTTTTAAGACGTATCGCTAGACGTAATACGTACGGTTTTACACCGATTTCCCCGAGGACTTTTGTCGCGGCATAACCACGTTCGCGGAACGTATGAAGTACGGGAGCAGAACGTTCGCCAAGTACCTTCCAGGTACCAATTACGAACGTTCGCAAAAAGAAATTCCATGTGGGATTCGAAGCCAGGTACAACGGATACATAGAATTTAGTGCACAATTATACATGAATCCTGGAAATACAAACCGAACCTTTTACCACATCGCCAATTTGGCTTTAATGAAAGTGAAGTGAAGTAAAGCGTTCTATATTTCTCCACTACTATTTTCTTTCGTCTTTTCATTTTAAAATGTGTTGATCGACAAAGTACTGCATATATTTGCAATTATTAAACCTGTTTTGTTCAAAATCGCAGTTATGCAATTACTGTTTGTAGTAATTTGTATACATTAATTGCGGTAAATATTAACATACTCATTCACTATAATGCAGCATATATTAACATATATTTATTGAACTTAGTATATTTTAAAATATATCACTTCACCATGAGGTATAAAGTAAAATTTCTTCATTCATTGAAATATATGTTAATATAATATATACTGATTTATTATGGTATTTAAAATAACGTATAGCTATTGTCATTGTATATACCTATATTAAATATACTAAAGTAATATTTTTTGTGGATTAATTGTAAAATTATTTCGTCAATTAACGAAGACAAAAAGTTTATTTTAAGGTACGAAATACGCACGTCCTTAAGACGACCTTTAATGTACGTTCGCAAAGAGACGGCTTAGGTACGTTCATTAGTCGGTCGCGTAAGATTAAAGAAATTTTATACCTAGCGTACTTCTTAGGAACGTACCCTATTAGTACTTCAGAGTGGGGGACCAATTTTGACCGAAGTCGTACCTTTTACGAACGTTCTAAATACGAAGATGGTTACTCGGGATTTGGTCGAGAAAAAGAACGATTAAGTGACATGTTTCTATTAATTAGCACAAAGAAAAGTTTTGATAAAATCAAAAATATTATTGCTGATCACTTGAGATGGACGACTGTAGCAGTGTATTTTATGGTCTTCAATATTGAGGATACTGGAATAGAAATGCTCACAGTGTCACCATTCACAAAACAATTTACAAAGATTGACATTAAAACATCTGAAGCCGAACGTACACGATTCACAAAACATGCACTGCATAGAAATCTTAATAGAATACCGATCCCTGCAATAGATAGGTCGATATCAGCAATATTAGGCAATGGAGATAATCTTGGACGCATTTGTGGTTCGTCGCTATACGGTCTGATTAACAAAAGAATACTTAGAAACTGCTTTCCGAGTGATATACAAGCACCAGTCTTTGAAATAATGGCTGACTATTTAAATTTCACTCCTGTTTACAAACGTAGTAGCTTAGAAGCTGGGGAACACAGTGGGAGTTGTGGCTATATAAGGCACGAAGGACATCATATAGACATTTTTTACTATAAATGGTACAGAGTTATTTATTCAACTCTACCTGTGGACAGAGCATTCATATACTGTGTGGACAAAGAAGAATATGACAAAAGGTCATTATCGATCTGGATTGACATAATGGACAAGAGTGCATGGCTACTATTGATAACCTGTTGCATTATCGCCTATGCACTGATGTTTCGTTTTGCAAAGAATAAAATCACTTTTGAATCTATTCATAATTTCTTTGTTTCTATCATTGCAATTCTTCTTCGTCAAGATCACAACCAAAGAACACTCTTATTGTATGGAATTCTATCTTTGATGCTGAATATTCTTGTAACTCACTACGAAACTTACATCACGACTGAAGTTATTGCTCCTCTGGACAAGAAAGTAATGAGGAATTTCGGTGAATTAATTCAAAATAATTATAAAATAATTTCTATAATTGGGAATAAATATGGATTGTCTAAAAGTGATGGTTATTCTAATGTCCGTCCTTATTTCAACCTTTATGGCATTTCTGACAAAGAAAACTCAAGTGTATATTTTTGTGATAGCAATCAAGTTGACGATTCATTGTCTTATATTGAAGTAATAGAATTTTGTTTCTCAAGTACCAAACTTAAACTCTTTGATAAAATCGTAAATTCCTATTCTGACACGTACCTTTTTCTTAGACAAAAAGACTTTCCTCAATTAAAATGTATGAAAACAATCGAGAATGCTGCAGACTATCAGCCCCTTGCTTGGATGTTTGTAAGATGTTTTCGTCATGAACTCCTAAATGTTGTGCAAGAACTGAATGAAATGGGATTCATTGACATTTGGAGAAATCTTAATTATTTCACACCTAAAGTGCTGAGATTCAAGGAAAAAGAAAAGCATGCTGAAGGAAAATTTCGGAGCCTTAGCTTTGACATGAAAATTGGAGCAATTTTTCATGTACTTGGATTTCTGATTCTTCTTCCGTGCGCTATTTTTCTACTAGAAGTATTTTTGACTTTATTTTATCAAAATATACGTGATGTTTATGAATTCTGGTCATGTTTCAGTGTTACGTAGTCTGTATGTAAATTCATTGCTTATTGGTTGGATATCTGATTTTTCTTTCCTGCGTTACTTTTTTACTAGAAAAATATTCATATATGTTTAGGCATTTACAACTGTTAAAATGAATGAAACACCCTTTACATGTTAAACTTGTTATCACATGTCACTAAGCAAAAATTTGCAATATAATTATATTGTTTTAAGACTATTGACTTTGTACAAAACTATTTTCGTAAAAATCCCAATAAAATATGCTTTTATATATTGTGCTTCACAACAAATAAAATAAAAGTCTTGCAAAAATTTACTAATAGTTTTGATGCATCTATTATATATACATACAAACGACTACATTATGCTCAACCGACGTGACCGTAATATGTAGGATGCAGCTTTACACAGAAATACTTCAGTGGTGACTTCGGCTATTGGTGCAGGCGGCCATGCACCTTTTATTGGAGTCACATAGGCTTGGAGCATCGGTATCTATTTTGGTATTTAAAATTTTGAAATGAGATACTGAAATGTCTTGAGGAACTTTTGCTGCTTACATATCCTAATCAAAAATAATTTTAAACATCAGTGCTTAAATTATTATTAATGTTCAATAAAAACATTTTTCCTTTTTACATTCCCTAATATATTTTCTTGAGAAACGGAAATAGGAAACAAATTATAAACTGAAGGAAATCCTGCTAGCTAATTTTTTAATTGGAAGACAGGATTTATAAAAATGAAAAGAATATTTCTAACACGAAATGTGAAGTTTGTAGCATCCTTTTATACAGAATACATATACGGATATATTACAATATTCAAGGAAGTTATTTGTAATTAATTTAAAGTTTAATTCAACATACTACAATATTTATTCAATAAATCAGAAGTCAGACTTCACCAATAGCTTAAAGGATAGCATAAGGAATATTTTTGAAAACCATTTGACATTATTTCTCCTTTAATGTTCATCATTGAATTGCAAACCAAATTAAAACAACTTAACATTGTTAGAGTCAAATGAAACGAAATTATATAAAAATATTCTACTTGAGTATTAAATTTCATTCGTGGTATCGGGTATGCTATTGAAAGCTAAATTCGCTACAAATTATTTAATCTGGATTCATAACAAATGTCTGTATTATAACCTCCGACTATTTAGACTTCTACTGTGTATGTTTCTAGTTACCAGGATAGAAACTACACGAGGTGTTAAAATATTCATGACTTTTCCAGAGACCTTTCTAACAAAAAGAACCTTCGGGAGGATATCTAGTAAATGTCTGTCTGTGTTATAGAAATAGACTTCCTAATGTTCATTTTGGAGCTAGAACATTTTAATAAGCGAAGATCTGTCTTAGAAAGAGTGGCACATTTATCTGCACGATATTTACAAAAAGTTCGCTTAGTCAGCTAGAAGTTTAGTAATTTAAAATTTAAAAGTCAGGCCGGCAAAGGTGCCAGTAAAGTCATGAATTATTTTATTATCTCTGTCTGGGTTCTATAGCAAAAATACACCAACACATTAGAAGGCTACAAGCAATTGGGAACTTTGATGGCAAGGCTAAGGCTCTATAGAGCTCTGTACAAGTAAATGCTTTGCTTCTTCTTTAACAAACAGCAGCGATAGGATTTTCCTATATAACATAGCTTATCAAGTAACTGAAAGCTGCTGCATAGGAAGGCAATGTCTGTTAGTTAGTTAGTGAGTCTTTAGGTATAAACATAAGTCAAAAAACCTGTGGACATGAAACATTCTGAGGGTTTTCTAAGGTTTATTTCTAATTTCCCTTTCAAAAGCTGGCCACTTCTGAACTGATTTGTAAATAAACAATCAAAGACCTAAGAAACTAATTAAATTTGTTTTACGTATATCAAATAATAGTTGTCAATGGCTTTAGGATGTTTTGAATACTTTGCTTGTTTTGCTTCCGCCACTATTTTAAATGCGTTTTGTAAATGATTTATCTTTTCCCAAGCTGCCTGTTCGTCAATTCCATACAACTAGTACTGTATAGAAATATATCCAATATATTGCCACTGAGTTTTTTGATTGCAGCCAATGGTAGAATATGTTGAGGTTTGGAAATATTGATTTAATAACCAAATGAAAGTTTTTTAAGCATTAGATGATAAGACATAACTTATATAATGTCTACCCCGCCAGGTTCAACTATTACATTACTAATCCATATTTCAGTACAAATTTCAGTGTTTGCTTCGCCTGAACAAGAATCTATTTAAATGTGGCACATAGAAAGTTTTCAGGTACAAGTATTGACAGTTTGTACTTGTGAAAATACTAAAATACAACATCTATACCAATACTGCAATTGAAAAATTTGAATAGCGTCATTATTTCATTTTTCTGCAGAATTGCAGCCATGGTGTTACATAAATTACATATCATAACTATTCTGCTCTCTGGCTTTATCTTCAGTACAAAGTGTCAAAATCTATTGCCACCATTTTCTGATTGTGATTTTGATGTCATTTTATATGGAAGTAATTTGGACGATTATGTTTTCGAAAAAATTGTATTCTCACCAAGGACCGTAATTGTTAATGCAACTATTAATTGGGATAAATGGTATATTAACTACAAAGGCAACTACTTATATCCGAGTTCATTATCAAACACACAGTGTACTGATATTGTGATGGTGGGGCCAGAAAGACGGGCTCTTGAAAGAATTGAAGAAACACCTGATATATTTGGTCGAGAAAGAGAACGATTAAGTGACAAGTTTCTAATAATTAGCACAAAGAAAAATTTTGATAAAATCAAAAATATTATTGTGGAACTATTGGGATGGCCGACTCCAGCAGTGTATTTTATGGTCTTGAATTCTAACGGTCGGATAAAAGTGTTAACAGTGTCACTATTCACAGAAGAGGAATTTACTAGGATTGATATTGAAAAATCAGGATCCGAACGACGAGGATTCACAAAACATGGATTGCATAGAAATCTTCATAAAACGCTCATCCTTGCAATGGATCGGTCACTATTAGGTAATGCACTCTATCATAGACGCATGTGTGGTTCTTCTCCCTACGGTCTGATTAACAAAGGAATACTTAGAAAATGCTTTCCGGATGACATACAAGCACCAGTCTTTGAACTCATGGCCGACTACTTGAATTTCACTGTTAATTACAAACGTAGCTTAAAAAGCTTTCACAAATGGAGTTGTGGCTACGTAGTTCATGAAGGATATCATATAAATGTTTTTCAGTATAAATGGAACAGAGTTATTTACTCAACTCTACATGTGGAGAGAGCATTCATATACTGTATGGACAAGGAGACATATTACCAAAGGTCCTTATCGATCTGGATTGACATAATGGACAAGAGTTCATGGCTACTATTGATAACTTGCTGCATTGTAGCTAATGCACTTATATTTCGTTTCGCAAAAAAAATCACTTTTGAATCTATCAATAATTTCTTTGTTTCTATCATTGCGATTTTCCTCCGTCAAGACCACAACCAAAGAAAACTCTTCTTGTATGGAATTCTATCTTTGATGTTGAATATTCTTGTAACTCAGTATGAATCTTATATCACGACTGAAGTTATTGCTCCTGTGGACAAAAAAATAATGAGGAATTTCGGTGAGTTAATTCAAAATGAATATAAAATAGTTTCCATTATTGGGAGTAAATCCAGATTGTCGGAAAGTGAAGGTTATGCTGATGTGCGTCCTTATTTCTCCCAATATGGTGTAGTTGACAAAGAAAACTCAAGCGTATATTTCTGTGACACAAATACACTTGAAGTTTATCAATCATTGTCTTATAATGAAGCAACCGTATCTTGTTTCTCAAATACGAAACTTAAACTCTTTGATAAAGTCATGAATTCCTATTCTGACACAGCTCTTTTTCTTATGCAAAAAAATCTCCCTTTATTGAAATGTCTTAAGGCAATAGAAAGTGCTGCAGACCATCAACCCCTTGCATGGATGTTTGTAGGATGTTTTCGTCATGAACTGCTAAATATAATCCAAAAACTGAATGAAATGGGATTCCTTGACATTTGGAGAAATCTTGATTATTTCATACCCGAAGGGCTGAGATTCAAGGAGAAAGAAAAGTATGCTGAAGGAGAATTTCGCCGCGTTAGCTTTGACATGAAAGTTGGAGCAATTTCCCATGTACTTGGATACCTGATTATTCTTTCTTGCGTTATTTTACTCTTGGAAAAATATTTTACTTTACTTTATCAATATACCGTATCGGTATCGGTTTACGTGATGTTTATTGTTTATGAATTTTGGTCAGTGTTACGTAGGCTATAGCTGTATGCAATTAGATTGTTTATTGGTTGAATATCTTATTCTTCTTTCTTGCGTTATTTTTCTACTGGAGAAATATTATTCATATATGTTTAATCCTTTACAAGTGTTAAAATAAGCGCTAAACATATATGAACCACCCTGTACTTTCAAAATTTGTTATTACATGCCACTAAGTAATAATGTGCCATATAATTATATTGTTTTAAGACTACTGGCTGTACTAAATTATTTCCCTAAACATCCCAATGAAATATGCTTTTTATATATTGTGCTTCGCAACAAATAAAATCAAAGTTTTGCAAAAATTAAAAGTTTTGACAATGTATTTATTTCCCAATGTTGCCAATTGAAGCAAAATTTGCAATTGATTTTAAAATAAATCAAAAGTCTATCTACAGTAAAATTGAATGACTATGTAATCAATAGTTGTCACAAGTAAGGAAATTAGTGTGCATTCTATGTAAAGGAAAAATAAGATGGTTCTAATCTAAAAAGCCTAAGAGACTTGAAATTCTTTTTGTGTATTAAAATACATTCCTTTCTTTTCCTTGCAGGGACTTTCAAACACAGCCAAACCAAACAGATTCGGAACAGCGAATCTTGCAGAGATAAATAAACACATGAGGACCACTAATGGCTGTTTCCACCATTTTATACCTCCAGGTTGTCCTTTATTCTGCAGATATATTTTTCTAAACAAAGAGAAAACATAATCATGTTGTTAATTTCTGATTTAATATTTGTCATTTCAGTGAGATTAAAATAATATTTTCAGTAGGATAACTCACTTGATAGTTGTTGATCAACTTTTATAGTTGCATTTACATATCTGGAAATTTGGCGAAGGTACAAAAAGGTATTTAAATCAAAGAAAACTGCCATGCAACTACAGGAAATCCAAAACAAATGAAAAAACAAATCTGTATGCTCTAATAATTTTACACGCATGACAGTTTCTGCCAATCTGAGTATCATGTAAAGAAGGTGGCCTGTAGAAATTGCAAATGAAACTACCCAAAGACTTTTCCACTTTTTATTTGGTGCATATTATATTTTATCTTTGTCTTGATTCCATGTATACGGAATGCTGCCAACCAAACGGGAAACATTTATTTGAAACCCGAAAGTCTTCAATGATTCTTCAGAAAACATTCAAATTAGAAAATTATAGAGAAATATTAGCTAGACAGAGGAAAGCTTTAAAAAATAAGAAACGTCCAATAGTTAATTTCTAGACCTCAACTGTTTTACTTTATATAGGGCCATAAGTCTTTAAAATTGCCTACATGGGATTATTCAACTGTACTTTGTACTACCCAATAATTATATATGTTACCGGCCCCGAGAAAGCTTAGGCTATGTGACACGTAGACTAGTCTACGGGTAAGTTTTCACGGAGACCGGTCTATGGATGCGGCGCATGCCGGTCCCTGAGTGTTTCGAATATGCGCATTGAATTACATGTGCTCGGTGTATCTAATGCATAATGAGCAATATTTATTAGTCATATCGTCGGCTTGCTTCCAAAACCCACTAAACCAATTCTATTATTTTGCCAAAATGCGCTGTACCATTTTATCACGATTTCAGAAATACGCTATGCCAATTCTATCATTTTTCTAAAATGCGCTATACCATTCAACTATTTTTTCGAAATACGCTAAACCAATTCTATCATTTTTCCAAATAACGACAAGCCACTTGAAAAAATGATAGATTGGTATAGCGGATTTTAGAAAAATGATAAACATGGTTTATCGGATTTTCGTAAAAATGAGAGAATGGTATAGCGGGTTTTAGAATCAAGCCGAGATATTGTATGTGTAGAACTGTATCCACGATGAATGCAGTTTGTAGACAGCGATTTCAAGTGGACTCTGCATGCAAGGGACCACTTTGTGATACATATGGCTTTTAAAATAAGAAGTGAAACAATTGAGATATTACATTTTAAAATTTTAATTAATTAATTTTTAAAAAAACTGTAAACTGATATAGGTCGACTTACAGAGTTACGCCACATTATCCTGATTACAAACTATATTCACCGTGGATTGGATACAGTTGTAAACATTCAATATGAATAATAAATATTGTTCATTATGCATTAGATACACCGAGCACATGTAATTCAATGCGCATATTCGAAACACTCAGGGACCGGCATGCGCCGCACCCATAGACCGGTCTCCGTGAAAACTTACCCGTAGACTAGTCTAAGTGTTACATAGCCTAAGCTTCCTCGGGGCCGGTAACATATATATAAGTGTAACTTATAAAAGCTTACCATTTGTCATCATGTATTTATTCAGTTTTATATAGAACTTTTACTTTAATATTTACATATTTCTAGTTGGCAGTCAAAACCTGTATCAGCCTGAAATCGTCCACATAAGCTTGTTATATTTGCAAAGGTCCTCATGAATCTCACAAGGTTAACATACGTTGCTAGTAATTATTAATAGTCCATTAGACATGCGACTGCAGTCTGACCAGTGAATTATTGACCAATATACCAATATTTTGTATATTTGATAATTAAATAGAATTTGCAATTTCAGTTAACTAAGCCTAACAGTTGATATATCTATCACCCCACAACACAAAATTCCATATTTTGCTACGTATGAATGATAAATATACAATACAAACGCGAATGAATGACTGACGATATAATTGTGATAAAATCCAGCAATTCAGGCAATTTATTTAATGAGCATTATGTAAAACATTTATGAAACAAAAAATTACTAAACTTGTTGACACAATATTTAAGCGTTGTGCTGAATTTAAATTAATTCTGTTTTTCTGCTAAAATATTCAAAACAGTAACAGAGGTTTTCCATTTTCAAATATATTGCAATCAGAAAGGTTAGCTATGAATGACCAAAGGCGAAATTGGAAAGAATTAAAATGATGTCAAATGTCTACACTTTTACCTTATCAATTGTATAGATTCCTACTTTGTATCTAGTTACTAGTTACCAGAATAGAAGCTATACGGTTTTAAAATATTCATGACTTTTCCAGAAATATTTCTAACAAAAAGAAACTTCGGGAGTTGTATTTGCGAAAGTGAAAATGACAAAACGTTATATTTACCACTTATATTAGACTCTAATATAACTATGGCAATGTCAAGCTAAACGGTATTTAAAAAACAAGTTAAAACTTCAGCCTTGTTCAATTATTAAGAAAAACTCAGGAAAAATCACTCACATAACATAAATTGCATTTCTGAAATTTTTTAAAATTTTCGATGGAGAAAAATTAACCAAATTATTTGACCTACTTACCGTCACCCGATTTCGACCACCTGGAGATATCAATGTAACTTTGTAACGGCTTTTGAGTGGTGTAAACAGTTTGCTGTACTATGTTCAGTTCTTTCGGTTTCGGTACATGGGGCCACCTTAGAATATTTACACATTATACATCTGGGACTCTATTTCTTGAACATGATATTTTAGAATCTAGGTATTATCTCAACTATCCGTTCCGAAGTTATCGCTCGGACAGACGGACGGACAGACTGTTAGGGGAACCATAAAGAATCTACGATACTTAATAAATGCTTTCTCAAATATCAGGTAAATTAACATAGTATCAAGGTCGTGTACGCTGTACTGATTTCTAAAACTGGCACGAAGTAGTTGACATTGCACTTCGTTCCAAGTCCTGCTGCATTTATGCATTTTCCAAGAAAAGCAATTTTTATGTGAATTACACGAATATGTATTCAGTCGAGATAACCAAAGTTGTGCATCTTAGAATAAAACCAGAATTTCTCTGCAGTACGGCGCATAGAAGAATAAAGTTATGAGTTCGCAAGAAAACAGGTTGTGACTGAACAAGTCCATTGTTGGCTTTATTTCCTTCGTCCTTCTCAGAAGAATTCTTGTTCTTGTTAGTTAGTTCTAATTCTTGCACTAATTAGTTAGAAAAGTTTTCTAACTAATTAGTAATTAGCAAATTAAAAAATAAATTAGAATAAACTGTCGATTTTCGTTAATTTATTAACCAATGTATCGGAATTGAAATTACTCCCTCAATTATTACGATGCCCATCAAATTTACATTGGTTTTACTTTGAACTTTACTGCTTACTTACATTTTACTTTCATGTTTAGTCTGTTTTTACGCCAAATTAGTCTTCTGCAACTGTGTAAGAGTTCAACAGGGGCAGAAAAAGGTAAATCTGTATTAAATCGTCTAAACACGTGCATGATTGTAGGGTATGGTAGGGTAATCGTAGGAAGAAAAGCGTTTTAAGTGGCTTGTTGTAGTTGTTTTGTGGAATCTCGACATTTCGGAATTGGATTTTCCAATTAATATTTAAATAACCTCGTTTGCTTCTAATTAATTAGTAATTAGTTTTACAAAATCCTCCTAATTAATTAGTAATTAGTGTAAAAAATTCTTCTAATTAATTAGTAATTAGCAATTAGCATCTAATTGCTAATTAATAAGTTACTTAATTAAATTTTAGCTGAATTAGCTCTTTTTATCAATGTTTTCAAAATTATAGTAGGTGTGGCTGTAAAAGAGTAATATAGTTAGCTGAAAATAATCAGAAACCTAATTTTTTCTTTCCTTTGTTGTTACGAGACAGCCATTAGTACTAACACATTAAAATCTATATGACCTTGGCGGGCGAAACTGATCTTAAATTCATGTAGCCAAGGCATTTTTTTCCAATTCTCTAACCACGTTGTACTACTGAGCCTTTCATATGTAGTTATTTTAAAAATCACTAATGGGGTTATATCAATGTTTCTATAGTTATTGGGATTTAAAATATATTTAAAAAAAATCCCAATAACAATTAGACGCATACTGAATTATAACGTTATGCTTCCAAAGCCATAGAGTTTAAATCCCCCACGAGCAAAGGGTCAAATCAAATCTCTGTAGTGGTTCTGAGTGAATTTTGAAGTAAATATCTCCATACCTTGTATACATCAGGTAACTATTGTTTCAAGATACCTTGGTGTTGTCATAAAATAATGTTTGTGTCTGGGGCTAAAATAGCGAACCAGCGAAAACATCGACAATTTGATATTTTCACGAATTTTTGAAACAGGTATTTATCCTTATTATACCTATAATAAATGTGTTTAGGTATTTTAGTTTTAGAGCATGTTATTACTCAGCATGTTATTAAGCTCTCATTTTTAATACATTAGCAAACTAAGATTGTTACCAATGCATTAGCTTCTTTGATATTTCTGCGTAGTTTTGCATTTCATAGGGGCATTTCAGAAGTAGACAAATGTTAAACCTTCTGATTTAGTAAACAATCATTTAGAAAGATTACCTCCTGATGACCTGCGACTGGGATAGTAAATATTCTGCCATCAACACCAAACTGATTGGCATTTCAGCGTAAAAGATTCCAACTGATGTAATGTAGATCCAACTGTTTTAATATTCTTCGCTCCAAGACCAAGGCATATATACCTAACCAAGGTATGCTAATATTGCATTGGTCTTAAGGGTTTTAGGGAATGTCATGTTCATTAGAGAATATTTATTAATTTGAGAACTATTTATTAGTCAACCATGTTATTACACTCCTCACTTTTTTAGCGTAAATGCGACGTGCACGTCAATAAAATTGTCGTCAATGAATATATAAAAGTAGCCTAGTTGGCATTATTGCCTAATTTTGTGCTTGATAGGGATGTCTTGAAAAGTATAGACAGACAGCCTGATGCTATAAAGTACCTTTGAAGTGACAGGAGGTAAATGCTTCAGTTTTCGTTGTGATATTTTCTGATTTCCACTTTACTTTATTTTGTACGTTTGCATAGGTAACAATTATTAAGTCAAAAGTAAGTAATGGTAAATTCACAAAGAAAAATAATTATGTCCCTAACCTTCTGGTTGTCAATATCTCTTAACAAATGCTAGATAATTAAAAGATACGCCGTTATTGTTCGTCAGTATGTATTTGTTTTTCTACAGAACTCGTTAAATTTGATTTTCTTTACAATCTACTTCGTTCCGCAAGCAAAGGTAGCAATTGGTAACAGTTGTGAGACTCAATGGAAGAAATTTCAAAACTGTATGGCATGGTTTTCAAGTTTTTCCGTGTTATCGGTTGTTTCCCCTACAGATATCACGAAAATGTTCGAAAAGTTTCATTTGAAGACACAGGAAAATTCTATCACTTTTATGTTTTCAATAAAGTTTTTATAACTTACGAATACATTTTACTGGCGATTGTGATGTACCGCTGTCTCTACATTTACAACAGCACCGTTTTCTGTGTCATGATTCTCAGTTGGGTTTTCGGCTGTGGAGTTGGATTCTTTGGAGATATCCCCAATGCAATCCTGCAAAGGCAAAGCTTAATTTCTATGCTTAATCAGATGCTGGATATTGAAAAACGGTTTTTGGGTAAGATTTTTGTATCTTAAAAGAATTACATTAGTTTAAATTGAAATCGATAGCCTTACTTGTGATTACACTTTTAGATGGTACTGTGTATGAAGACAAACATCTCAAGACTCTAAAGAAAACATTTCGTTTGTACATGTCGATGTTTATAGCTTCCCATTTAGGAATTATATTTCACTATTTTATGCTACCAACTTTCCCCGCATATTTATATTCTTTTCTCCCGGAGCGTTTTCAAAATGGGTACACATCATTCATTTTTGTCACGCCAGAACTTTTGGTTATGCTTGTTGGATGGGCTCACATATTCTCCTTTGACTACATTATATTTATTGTTTCGGATACCCTTGTAAATTGTCTCGAATCCATTTCTTTCAAACCGGGACTAAAAGACGTGTTAGCAGTAGAAATTCGTCATCTCGCCCACAAACAAGATTTTTTCGAGAGAATTCATCGGTACTCCCAAATACGATTACTTTTGCAAGCCTTCATTCAGTGTTACGGCAGAGTTTTGTTCATTCAAATAGGAATTAATATTCTTGAAGTGTGCATTCTTATATTTTCAATGATGAAGTACTCTAGAATAGCCAGCCTCGAAGGAAATTTCATGTTTTGGGGAAATGCTATTTTTTTCACAATACGCTTTTTCACAGGAATTAAGCGACTTTCTTTCATCCCTGTGTCATCCAGCCATTTCATTCAATCAACATCCTCTAATATTTACCATCATATAAAGAAGATCCAGGGTCAGCCGGCTGCTTTTTACCGTTCGCATTTGAATGCTTGCCCACTTTTAAAATTTCGAGTTGGAATAGCAGCTTTTGATGTAACACCTTTCCTTATTTTGAGTATGTTGTATTTGACATTTTCTAATGTTATAGTTTTTCTTAAAATATCATAAACTTTATATGCAGATTTTTTTAAAATTTGAGTAAAATAAAATATTAAGAATGTTCCATCATTTTATTAAAAAATAATCCATCCAAATGCTAATGATGCTTTCTTTAACTTGAATATAAATTTATGGGTTTTCAGGGCAAAAACTGATACAATATTTTGCCATGACAAAATTTTATTACTAATTTTAGCATAATTGTAAATAAGTATGATTGTTCATTATTTATGCTGCACGACTATTGTTGTCTTCGTCTTCACCAACGTCTCCATCAGTTAATTTTGCAGTAGAAGGTGTAGAATTTTGTCCATTTTGAAGCTGTGGCAATGGTCGTCCTGTAGGGTTGCCAGTGAAAGTTGGAGATCCACCTTGATTCAAGTAGTTCAAATCAGCAAGATTAAGATTAATCGTAAGCTCAGCATAGATGGGCAAAATACTCAACAAAGTATTTTGAAAATACTTTGTTCAAAATACTCAAAATCTCAGTCCAAAATAAGTAGTTTTATTTGAAAAGGGAAAATTAAAAAAAATGTGGTCTCAAAACATTTTATATGTATACCTTAAAATTTTCATTAAAATAAATAAAAAATACATTTTTTCACAAAAAAATTTTTTTATTGCCCCGTGTGGGGAGAAACGAGATTTCAAGGTCATCAAAGTTCATAGAAGGCAAACCTTGAGGCAAACCATATGTCCAAAAAATATGATCTTTTTTTATACATCATCTAAATTTCATTGCCGAGGTAGATCTTTTTCAGAATATGAAAACTTGACCTGCATCACGTGTTAAAATTTTTCAAAATTTTTTAAAAATGTTTTAGACTAATGAAATGTTGTACATGTTGTTCCTACTTGACAAAATGCATGCACTATGACACTTTATTTTGCGTTGACCTTACAAAGGTCAAAGGTCATGTGTAAACATGCGCATTTAATATAGCCATATGGGATACATCGCTTCAAATTTTTCAAGAAGACGTTTCTGGCATTGCCTAATACATAACGGTGGCTCTAAAAAATTAACGGCCGAAATGGCAACTTTATATTTTCAAAAAAAAGAATAGGGCTGCGATTGTGGCCGTTAACTTTTTAGAGTAGCCCTACTGTATTAGGCAAAATGTCATACCTCAGATAACATATTGAACCTATAAAGAATTAGAAAACTCGAAGTAAATACATTGGAAAAAGCAACACGACGTTTGCAAGAAAATCGATGAGGTAGTCAAATAGAAGTTCCGAGTTTGAGCAATTGGAGGTTAATACAAGAATACAATCAGCAAGTCTATTATAGAAGGGTATGTCTCAAACCAGCCTAAGTTAGCTCCTAACATTTAATGTACAGAGAGATTCACTACAAAACGTTACAATGGTAAGATGTATATGTAATAGCATTGGTATTAAAATTGCAACTTCCTGATTCGACAAGCGTAAAGTTAAAACCAACTTAGATAGGTTATATCAGCACTTCCTTAAACACTGTAAGTCCCTGTAATGTAGTTGTAGTCTCTCTGTATATAAAATAAGCTATAAGCAAATGAAAAATTAACAAGTCATGAATGGTGCGACTCTACAGAGTTGTACTAGACAAAGGTTTCGGTTCTGTTTGGTAATCATTAACTATACATGGATTTGTAACACATTTTAATAATCCATGAACTGACCATATCGAATGACTCCAGACTCCTAAATATAGCATTATTGAAAATCGTTGAAACTACTTCTGTAGACAGCAGAAAGAACACTCCTTTTGTCTGTGCTGAGTTATTTAATGTTGAACATAGAAATTTCTCAGTTGGAAATTGCTATTACAAATCATAATCATTGTCAAACTAAGTTTACAATAGTTGCCCCGTATTGTTATTTAAAAATTCCAAAAATTAAGGTCATTATTGTATTTTATTAACGTAAGGTCTCACAATTACGGTAATGAATTCACATAAAATATATATCATGCCTGTTCTTCTCTCTTGGTTTCCTTTCAGTATATGCGGTCCAATTTTTTTGTCAACGCTTTTAATGTGATTGTTTAGAACATCGTTTTATATCGACAGTGTGAAAGATTTTGTTTTCGGAAAAATTGTATTCTCACCAGAACCGTAATTGATAGTGCAACAATTAATTATACTAAATGGTATGCTAATTACAAAGGAGGATTTGATTACCCGAGTTCATTATCAAACACACAGTGTAATGCTTTTATAGTTGTGGAGCCGAGAAGGAAGAATATTAAAATAATTAGAGGAATCCCTGCTACATTTGGTCGAGAACTTGATCGACCCATAGACAGGTTTCTAGTAATCAGCACAAAGAATAACTTTAATAAACTCAAAATCAATTTCGTGGATCAATTGGGATGGACTGGTACAGTTTACTTATGGTCATCAACTCTAGGGAAGATATCGAAGTTCTACTAGTGCTACCATTCACTAAACAATTTGCAAGGATTGATAGCACAACTGCAGAAACCGAACGGAGAGAATTCACAAAAAAAGGTTTACATAAAAATCTTCATAACGAACATATCCCTACAATAGATAAGTCTCTATTAGACAATGGAGTTTATCACAGAGGCATTTGTGGTTCTTCTCCCTACGGCCTGATTAACAGAAAGCTAACCAAATACTGCTTTTGGGAAAATATACAAGCACCCGTCTTTGAAATTATGGCAGACTATTTAAATTTTACTCCCGTATACAAACGTAGCTTAAAAGATGACCACAAATGGGGTTGTGGCTATATAGTTCACGAAGGACAGCATATTAATATTTTTCATTACAAATGGGACACAGTATTTTATTCAACTATAAATGTGGAGAGAACATTTATTTATTGTGTGGACAAGGAAACCTATTACCAAACGTCCTTATCCATCTGGATTACCATAATGGACAAGATTACGTGGCTACTATTGATAGCAAGTTGCATTATTGCTAATGTATTAATATTTCGTTTCACAAAGAATAAAATAACGTTTGAATCTATTAGTAATTTTTTTGTTTCCGCCATTGCGATTCTCCTTGGTCAAGATCACAACCAAAGGAAACTCTTCTTGTATGCAATTATATCTTTGATGCTGAATATTCTTGTAACTACCCAGTCAGCACATATCGCTACTTAATACCTGTTCAATACCTACTCCTGCGTAGGTGTTGAGCAACTAAGTAACTACCGTTCGCTGCATTTGACCAACATAGTGGCTTCTTAGTAGTAGGCTATGTCACAGCTAATGTAGCTACTAAGTAATCAGCTTAGTAGCTACTATGTACATGCGAATTAGTGCCATCTACATTCTTTGGTAAACAGCATTCCTACCTGATTCCTACTAAGGAATTACTAAGTAAGTACGGTTTAGAGACATCTATGAGCGCTGCAAAATGTAATGCAACGTAGTATTTACGAAGAACCAACTAAGTCAATACGGGTTGGTGCCATCTATGAATATTCAGTGCTAATTTAACCTTCTTGGTTTCCACTAAGTACGTACTACTTCAATACCGATTTATTCAATTTCAAGCACATATAACCGCGAAATTAAATGTGTTACAAAATAACAGTTAAGGTCACGAAAAATCCCCAATTTTACATTGAAAAAATTATATCTTAAATGTATAATGTAGGCAGAATCCATTCATTGGTGAATCTTTGAAGATCTGAACTATTCATTTATCAATTGCGCTTTGAGTAGAAAATAATTTAAAAAAGACAGCAGTATGAATGAGCCGAAACACCTCAACGCCGGATCAATTCCCACTCAAGTGTTTTAATTACTTTTTACTCAAAGCGCAATTGATAAATTAAAATTTCAACACTAAAATCTTTAGCCAATGAAATGCAAATTCTGCCTAAACTATTACATTTGTATGTATTTATCTAATTTTGAAGTTCTAAATATATATAAATCGGGAACTCTTTCAATATAGCTTTGGGGATTTCTCGTGTCTTTAAAGAATATTTGATTTCTGAGCTAATTAATTAAAACTACCACAACTTTTAAAATACTATTGTACAATTTAGTAGAATGCTTTACTAGTACAATAATATTAAAATTACATTGACAAAACACAAACTAGTTACTCACATAATAATTATAACTAATAAAAATTACTATTAGCATTATACTAAATATTTAGGAGTGTAGGCCATCATTCTTGGCTGCCCTAAAAATATTAAAAAATATTAATTAATTGTTAATGCATACAATTGCGAAAATTATAGAAACTACTCTTGTAAAATGAAAATCGTACTTTCTTGCTATTCGCTCAGGAGCGTGAGAGAGCCAGTGTTTGACTACTTGGCTCACCGCATCTCTAGTAGACTGAGCCCCTTGGGAGGTGGTCATCACTGCATCTGCGATAATTAAATGAAGCAATATTAATTTAAAATATTTATTCATTGAATATAATTTGCCAGCTTTTTCCAAGACATACCAATGACTGCTCTGTGAACTTCAAATGTTGCTAGTCCAGTCTTTGTTCTACCTTCCCAGGAAAGTTGCATGGCAAGAGAATCGACAAACATCTCGCTCAATACTGTCGTTGTAATTGTGGCCAAAGTTTTTCCTCCCAGGGATGCTAAATAATTTGTCTAAAAATAATAAGAATAGTTAGAAAGAAATTTGCATATTATCGTAGGCTACATATCAATAATTAAATTGTGAAAGCCTGTTAATATTAATGGTAAAGCTAAATGCTATTAATAATAATAAAACGTTTTATTTAACACATGCGACTGAAAAACATTTTTAGCTATGAATGGTAAAATCACTAATAAGGTATATAAATTTATTACCCACCAAGTTTATCTTAAAATCGTGGTCTTCTCGATACTTGACATCAATATTGCGAAGCTCTTCAATAGTTTTCATTGGTAACCCGAAGTCTACCGCAGTGAAATTGGTTTTCGCAATTGGATTTCGGGTTTCAATTCTTTCTAAGCGAATTGACATAGCTAATAACAAATATTGGATGTCGTCAAGAGACTTCCATATGGCTGTTAAATCTGAAACTAAAGAAAAATGGAAATAAGTTACAAATTATTTCAGTATCAACTTAAGGCGTTAGGATTAAAGTATGCAGGTTTATTTACCTCTAATTTCTGTGAGCTGTTGTTCATGCATTCTTTGAATTCCAGGCATAGAAGAATGGAAGTTAGGTGATGTAGTTGGTGATTGAAAGACACTTGATGAAATAGGTAAACGGAAGTTTTTTGAAGAAGTAGGTGTCATTGGAGAACTTGTTTCTCTTTGGCTATTTACCAAAGATAAGCAAGGTGCAGTTTGATTTTCAGTAGCAGAAGTTGAAGTCGTAGCGGTAGTTGAACTTTGAATAGCTTCGTTTACATCCTCAATTGAAAATATTGGAGGATTAGCAATTTTAAATCCACATATTGGTAGTTTGGCCGCTTTAGGAGTCTTTGACTTGGCAGTTTTGGTGGAAATTTGGTTTTTGAATTAATAATGTTTCATCGCTGGAACTGGAATCTTTTTCAAAATTACGCGTATTTCTTCTTTTATTCGAGTCTTTTTGGGTTTTCGGGTTCGCTTCCGAGATCTGAAGTAACCGTGGCTTTTTTGGCTTTAATTTCCGCTTGTTCATAAGTATCTGGAAAACATTTAGGTATTTCATTACCGTGTACTGCCTGTTACCGTCTCTTTTGTTAAGAAGTATGAATGAATATTATATAAGTGAATATACGATACTTACCACAGTTGATCATGATCTTTGCACTATATTTTATCCAGTCCTCGCCAACAGGTTTCTTGCCTTGTTATCATTGCTCCACATTGTGATAGTTTAAATGGTGGCCAATAACAAGTGTCAGGTTGTTCAAACCATGTTGTTGGGACTACTTCAACCTCATTAGTCTCCAAGAACTTTACGACCAGGAACATTCTAATTAAAATGAAGGAGAGGAATGGAAACGAATTGATCAGGATTAGATAAAGGAATCAATAAACATTTGGATTTTATTTTTTCAATGTGGTTATTCTAAAGACGATTTATTTTTTACTAGATGAATATCTATAATTGACGAGTCAAAAGGAGTTGTATAAAACAGGCTTTGCTTAAATATTTCTTTGTTACAAGGCTTATTGTGGAATCACTTTGATTATATTTTCTATGCTAACAATGGAACCATCCATTAACATGCAAATATTATTCGGTGATTTCGTTGATAAAATAATATTGTCAATTTTCACTTGTTCGAATTGACAACAATTGATACTTTCAATAAGGGTCCGTTACTGTGCTCACATTTAACTGTAATCTGTGCAATAATGAGCTATCGTCACATTGATTCAGTGAACATTCTTCCATTAACCTTCTGTGCACTTGAGCTAACGAATGGTTTTGACTCTTAAGCATTCTTTTAACTGAATTCAATTTGCTTTCATATGCAAATGCACTAAAATTTTCCAAGCTACCAAAATGGCGACAATCGGATACTAAGTGCCTTAAGCCATGAACATTGTACGATATTTCATGTCGCCCATATAATTCTTCAAATACTTCAACAAAATAATTCAGCAGTGAATTAGAATAACTTAACAATCGTTCATTATTGCAACTTTCATTTGAACATAATATTCTAATTGCTACATGAAGACACATAAAGTGATTGTACGCTTGAATGTTAAGAATATCTTTTAAAACGATGGGACCTAAATAAAGTAAAAATTGTCTAAATTCAGTTGCTTTCCAACGATCTATTTCGTTAAGTGGCCTAGGTTTTCTAGCAAAGTCAACAGGAATAAAGGTTTTACAAGATAGTAATCTTCGAGAAATCAAAATCATCTGACTGCTACTTAATTTGTAACGTTTGTCTTTCCCTTTCATCCATAATGCAATAAGTTTGCGGGTGACTCCAAGACAAACCATGTGCATGTAATCATAAGGGAAATCGACAACCATATCTATCGGTAGTTCCTCTAATTTAGATTGTCCTATGTGATGATTTGGTTCACTACGTTGACGAAATGACAAATCAGTTCTCATTTCAACCACATTTCCAGGATAACAAACGCGATTATTTACGTAATCTCCTTCGATATTACAATTAGCGCAACTAAAGTATCCATTGTGTCCTTTAGTGTATTTAATATATGATTTTGCAGGAATATCGCAAACAAAATTTTTAATATGAATTATACTTTTCGAATTGTGAAAAATCATTTCATTCTGTAGAATACTTTTGACTTCATTAATAAAAGGAGTCATATATGCATTGGCATCAGTAGGTTTTTTTTCTCCCCAGAAGATCCCTATGATAAAGGAGAACTTTTTTCGATGTTAACAATTTACCCTGAATGGGCCAAAACTGCTTATTGCTACTTTTGCATATCGGCAAACCGTCTACATTGAATTGCAAATGTAAACTTGTGGAACTTCTTTATAGTTTACAAAAAACTTTTCAAATTAAACTCTATTCCAAAATGAACGTAATGACCTTGATCTAAGCCAACCGAAGCGGTTTTTCTTGGCGTTCGAAGTAAAGTTCTGGCATCTAATGGAAGTTTTAACATTGGAAAATAAGCATTTATAATTTTTAATAAGGACGATGTTGCAGTAATAGTTATTTTATTTTTTACTGCCCAAGTTCTCAAATCATCGCTAAAGGTTGAATGTGGATACTTTAGTTGATTATGACAGCGACCAATGGAAATTTTACTACACTGATTATTTACGTGTACTACGTTTTGCCAAAAGGGATTGATAATTGGCTGAGGAATATCCTTAGGAGAATGATTTATTTCAGTCACTAAGTCATTTCTGTAGCCTATCTCTGATGCGCTTTTGCAAATTTCATTTCTAAGCTGTACGTTAGTAATTTCTCGTGCTCTGCGTAAAATAAAAATTCGTCTTTTTAGTTGGCGTATACCTAATTGAGATAGATTCTTTCTCCACATTGATCAATCAATATTTCCAAATTTAGGTATTAGGATTTGAGGTTAGGAACAGCGATGACTGATATCTGTATTTTCAATTAAAAAATTAAGTTTAAATTATTATCTTCTCAGATATTTTAACAACTTAAAATGCACTTTTTGCTGGCATTGCGTTAATGTACAGGGAAAGGAAAAAACTCTTACCTGTATTAGTAGCAGTGTTAGATTACTGAAGTCCAGCAAAAATGAAAATTACGCAGTAACAGCAATTGAAACTATAAAACTGGACTCTGTCACAAGAAATTGATAGTGTTACAATATCTGTCAGAAAAATTTTTGTAGAACGCTTATAAATTGTATTTACAATTAGAAATGTATGTTTACCTTACAAAGAGCTTGTAATGGTCATCCTCGCCACAAAAGACTTCGTTGAAATTTTAAAATTTTAACTAAACAGTGGTATTTAGAACTTTGAAAATTGGAGAACCGAAGAAAAGACGCCGTTCACTAACGGCTCATCAATCACACTGGCTGTGTTGTGTTGGTAAATTCTATAAGTTCTAAAGCTAACCCGCCTTTCAGATAAGCTTCCCGCGTCACTTAGAAATTGTTGGCAGCTACGTTTCAGCAACCAGAGGGGAGGGTTATGGGAGTTCACAGCAGTAGGCACTATTAAATCACCAAGTACTCACGCCAAAGTAGGATTCTTTAGGAAGATGATTATTAACCGAGGTGGCTACTTTTGAGGCACCATGTGCCAACTCAGGAGTAGCCATTTTTTGCCAACCGTACTGAGTAGGTAGGGATGCTAAAAGTAGTTACTTAGTAACTTGTGTGCTGACTGGGTACGTACGAAGAATACATCACAACTGAAGTTATTGCTC
This sequence comes from Yoshiicerus persimilis, assembly GCA_020352615.2. NCBI lineage: Eukaryota > Metazoa > Arthropoda > Collembola > Entomobryomorpha > Tomoceridae > Yoshiicerus > Yoshiicerus persimilis. The sequence goes on from JABJWA020000038.1 coordinate 67,952, forward strand.
CTGTGGACAAAAAAGTAATGAGGAATTTCGGTGAACTAATTCAGAACGAATACTATAAAATAATTTCTGTCATTGGAAAGGCGCCTGGAGTGTCGAAAAATCAAGGTTACTCTGATATGCATCACTTTTTCGTACAATATGGCATTTCTGGCAAAGAAAACTCAAGTTTTTATTTTTTGACACGGATGGTCATCAAGTTAATGCATCACTTTATTTTGATGACGCAATGAAATTGTGCTTGTCAAACACGAAGCGTAAACTCTTCACCAAAGTAATGAGTTCCGTTTCTGATACTTTGCTGTTCCGATATCAGCAATACTTTCCTTTATTGAAATGTATGAAAACAATCGAACATGCTGAAGACCATCAACCCCTTGCATGGATGTTTGGAGGATGTTTTCGGTATGAACTGCTAAATGTTCTCCAAGAATTGAATGAAATGGGGATCCTTGACATTTGGAGAAATATTGATTATTTCAACCCTCTTGTATTCAGATTCAAAGAAAAAGAAAGGCAAGCTGAAGGGGAAATTCACAGCCTTAGTTTTGATATGAAAATTGGTGCAATATTTCACCTACTTGGATATCTGGTCCTTATTCCATATTTTATGTTCTTACTTGAAAGATATTTAACTTTACTCTATCAAAACTTACTTGGTGTTTACCGATTCTTCGTGGTCACATTTCAGCGATACGTAACCTTAGTGCATTTACACTGTGTGCTATACTTTGCTTGATAAATGCTAATTAATGTATTATGATGAAATTAAATCAGCTTCAAAAACGCCGTGAAAAGTAATTTAGAATACTTAGAGTAAAGTAAGGAATCCTAAGTAATGATTGAAAATGTAATGGACGTATTTGTGTTGTCGCAAATGAAATACGCAATGGGAAATACGCAATGTAAGTGCTGTATCTGTTTCGACATGAATAAAACTTGAAAACTTCCTTCTGCTAGCATTGCTTATCTAAATGTGATATTGATTACTGCAGCGAGTATTGACTGTACCTTGAAGGAAATTCAATTAATAAACTGCTACTGTTAAGTAATGATTTATTGGAAATTTTTGTTACGG
>JABJWA020000039.1:0-68343 GCA_020352615.2 Yoshiicerus persimilis
AGCGTTTCTAAATAAGTAAAACACTTTTTTCATAAGTTTTTCTCAATTGGGTAAATAGATATGATAATGGTAAAGCAACGGTAAAGCCAAACCGCATCGCTAAGATATTCTTTTAAAACATCCTAAATTTTAATTGTTCTAATTGCAACTGCGATTACTATCCCTTTGTATACTCATACAAGGGTACCTACTCGCGGTCCTGGAAGGTCAAAAGTTATGTTTTCATAAGCACGTTTTTTGTGCTCACACTAAAATTCTTCAAAATGTCACATAATTTAAAAATCAAAAACAAGCAATGACATTAGCACTATTTTTGTAAAAGGTTGGGGTTCGGTTAAATGTTAACGTCATCATGTTGATTAGACGTTGACTTACGTCATGATGAATTGCTGGCGTCCCCCATAACAGGACCTTCCCCTCGTTCAAATATGCGAATCACATTTTTTGCAGTTAATTTTGATTTCATCAGTCTCCCAATGCAGACATTTAGCTCAGGCACTTTAAACATTTTCGCTGCGGCCATGAGCGACAAAGAGAATTCGATATCGTCAGTTTTACTGCTCTCGAAATCATCAGTATAGATGAACTTATAGATATCACAAAATTACATTATTAATGTCAAGAAATTCACTACCAATGTCACAGTACTTTCGCAGAATACTTCCTTAGTAGAAAGTAGGGCTTAAGCCCTTTTCACCAATTTACCCAAAATGTGCATTACCACAGAGAATATTAAAAGGCCATTAATCAGGGTTGCTGTGTTTTGAATAGATGGGACATTTGACCTTCAAAACAAATAGCTTAAATTTTACATACCCATAGGTTAATGTTAATTTACTATCCGGACACTGACAAACCTTTTTTATTTGGAAACACCACGGATCGGGAGAGGGATTGAGGGATCAAAGTTTTAAAATTGCAATTTAATATTTTATCTCAACTGTCAACTATTAAATAATTTAGTTATACAATATGCTTCTCACCTGTAAAATCTCTTTGAAAACCAAAGGCTCGACATCTGGAATAAGTATTTTGCTGTCATCCTTGTCATTCTTCAAAATCAATTCTTCGAAAACTTGTGATGAAAGGGAAAGAATAAGCTTGTGTGCATGGATTTCTTCCTTCTGTGCACCAACAATGAAAACAATATCGCAAAAAGGCTTAGCTTCATGAAACAAAATAAATTTCAATTTGCACTGCAAAGTTTATTGTCATTTCGCCAAGTTGTCTTGAGGGAAGGTACAGTAATCTCTGAAGTCGCATCTGACACGTTATTTCTCTCTTTTGTTGATTGAGAAGAAGAATTGTTTCCCGTATTGTCAGAATCAAATGCATTTCCGTTATTCGACTTTTCATTTCTTTCTTTGATTAATTTTGATTCGTCATGTCGGACTCGCCTTTCCCTTCCCTTTTTTACCTCTTCGTTTCTTCCTGTCTCCTCCTTCATCATCTTCTTTAAAATCAGCAGAGGAAACTTCATTACCATAATTATTAGAATTCACAGAACTTTCATCAGATGAGTCTTCTTTGCCACAATCTTCTAATTCCTGTTGTGGTTCCACCGGTAACAATGCATTTAATTCTGACTTATCACTGCCGCCAGCAGTCCCTTCATCATTAACAAGATTTTCTCTTAATGAAGGTGCAGGATCTGTACTGTTAGTTTTATCGCAATTTTCGTTTCCATTTTCTTTTGATACTTCTTTACAAGAATCCTGGGGATCTCCGTTCATATTTCAATTATTTCAGTCCATGATTTACTTGTTTCCAGTTCCAATAATTATACTCCGCGTTTACGGTGCCTCTAAAAACTCAATTCAAAACATAATTCTTTTAATCATTTTAGCCTGTGAAATAATCAGAATAACCGCGAGTGTTTTCAATTTCAAGAAAGGTCTATTTGTATTTAAACATTATTTTTATAGAGTACACTGGAAGTCAGGCATATTTCTTTAGCTCTTTTTTGCCTCGGACACATTTATCGGACAAAAATCTAAGAAAACTTTCAGAATTCCCGTTGCGCTTACCCCTTGAACCCCAGCTCTTAGACATATTTTGGTATTTAGTCTCATTTTGCTATACAACTTTTCTTTTCACAAAATTACCAGATCCACGACGAGGGAAAAATCATTGTACCTAATAAATTGTGGACTGGTCATAATTGTATGTACTATGTACACGTCCTGGTCAAGCACATACCTATCTAGAATTTATAATAACTGGAGTAAAACAGCGGAAGCGCTTTAAGATCATGATTGTTTTGTATCTGCATCTGGATAATACTGCTGCAAGATTGAACGAGGGCGAGCAAGAAAACCGTAACTAGAAGGAAGGGTACGCCAAAATAAGAATAACATTTGTGCTGGAGAGGTAAAAAAGTACAATGTAATATAAAATTGGGGAAGATTTCTGCCATTCTGTCCCTAGTTTGTGCAGTTTGCAGTACCTGTGGAGATGGTTCGTCGTTGACACTAGAAGACTATAATACTCACCTGTTGTTGGTAAAAAGTATATTCACCCGAGAATTATCAGAGTATCACCCATTAATTAGCAACGGCACAATCAGTGGGGATAAAAATATTTTATTTGACAAAACTATTGGACAAAGCAAGGAGAAAATAGAAGTGAGATTATAAAATCTAGCTCTCGCAGCAGAAGTAGTATGTAGTATTAGTGGTTTAGTATTATGTAATACATATAGCCCAGCCAATGCATATACTAGACTATTACGTACTACGTTTACTTCTGGCGCCAATTATCGAAATGGAAATTATAAACAACTAATCTTCTCCCAGGCAGTCAGATGTCAGATCGGAATTAGAACTTTAGAAGTATACGAATCACAAAGAATCAAGAATCATAATTCAATTCAAATAGCAAAAGACTAAGGAAACTAACCGAAAAGAAAACTGACTAATGATGAGGAATCCCACTATATTGGGTACACAAATACTGAACTAATTGAATTGCAGTTTGTAGTTTTTGGGCAAACCTACTTTTTCCAATATAGATAGATGTACACAAGTTGTGTGGGCTAACGGAACCCTGTTGTGCTGCTGGAATGATAAAGGTTTGCATAATATTTTTCAGTACCATTACAACCTCTACTTTAAAATTGTTTAAGGTGTAATGACACTCCTTTTTTCTTGATTTTTGGTTCTGAAAATATTACGTTAAATATTAGAGGAAAGAAATAATCTATGTTATGGTTTTAGCTTGGTGGAATGGAAGCCGTGTAGTTGGAACTACAAAAGACTACACCTTAATTCATTTATTCTGACTCTGTTCAATCACAATCATCAAAATGAGGAACTGTGTTGACGATTGTCGTATTTGCCTTAAAGCTTTCGAAGACGAGGGCCAACCCCTTGACCTAGAATATAGGAAGCAAATTCTGTTCGTGTGTTCCAAATACCTGGTATCAGAACTTGGAATAGAGTGGGCCACCATTTCGCCAGATGAATATTTGCCGTTCTGCGCTCAGTGCTTGGAAAATATTGAACAAATATCGCAGTACCACGAAGATGCAGAAAAACTGCAAACGGAAATCAATCATGTGTCCAAAGGTTCATGATTAAGTCAATGAGAAGTCGAAAACGAATGAAAGATCAAGGTGTATCTTTACCCCCTTCTTTAACAGGAGATACAAATTCGAGAGTCAAAATTGAACCATCAGAACAGCAAAATTGTGTTGCCTGCTATGATTTCTACATGAATGAAGTGCGAAACGGGCAACAAACCTATGAGACAAAGCTCAACATCTTAGAGCACTGCAAAACATATTTGTATTCAGATTTTATAGCCAACAGTGGTGGGTTTGATTGGAATACTTTACCTTACCTTGAATGGTTACCATTTTGCTTAAATTGCCATCTTACCATCGAGAAGATTTGTGATCTGGGAAATAACTTGAAGAATATTCAGACCACATCAGTTGACTTTGTTGATGACTTCTTAATCGAAGTTTTCGAATGCAGAGATAATTTAAAAAAGAAAGTAGCAGCTGACGGCAATTCTTCAAATTCAAACCTTTGTTCTCCTAAATTATTCTCCGTTATTTCTGAAAAACCACTATTGTCATTGGAGGTAGCAGAGGACTGCCTGTGAACAACCAAGATTGTTATATTGTCAGTGCCTCTTCTGAAGAAAATCAATATTCGTCAAACAACCGTCAGGGTTCAGCACAACCTCATACCATTAACCCAAATGTCGTAAACTGCGGTGAAACTGTTTCCAGCAGCAATCAAAATACCATCAACTCTGATATTACCCGAGAAATTGGAGGTATTTGAAATGAATAATTACTTACTTAATTTGCCAGTGGATACCGACGAGGTATAGCGCGTTGTTTTTCTTTGGAGTAATAATAATATTATTATTAGCTACTTTCTAATATTTTATTGATATTTGTGTAAAATGAAACACAAATTATACTTTCTTAATATTTTATGAATGTCCATCTTCCCAACTTTCATAGTGAAATGGATAAAAGAAAAGACCCGTAGTGTGACATTCTCTGAACCGTTTTTAGGAATTCTTTCGAAGGAACGAGAGTTTTGAGAAATTAAGTTGATTTAAATGGACACTTAACACTTCGATGAGTTAACTTACATGCAATAATAGTTAAAATCTTAATTAAGTAAGAATTTTTATTCTGGAAATACTAAGGTTCTTTAACCGTAACGCTGCTAACTGCTAAGGTTCCATTCCATTTTGACTGAAACTTAGCTGAAATAATAATATTGAACTTTTAAAGTCTATTTGGTTATATTGAATTTTTTAGGAAAGTTGTGTGAAAAAATCACCCCCGAAAGCCGTAAGCAATCGCAGAAAATTCTGTGCTGAGTGAAGGAAGTGTCTCTAAAAACCGGGTTTACGATGACGAACGAATGGATATAGTAGACGTCAGCAACATGCTACCACCAGAAACATCAATCGAAGAGTTACCTCAACCGTCTAGTCATGAAAATGTTTTTGAATCTCCAGAGGACATTGGAAATGAGTGGTGCGAGAGAGAAGACCCGAAAAGTCAGAAGAAAGAAGCGCTTTCGTTACGGTAAAGAGACCAGTAAAATTAAAGTCAATGGCAAATGCGAAAGGTGCAATAGGAGCTTCACCTATGAGCGAAACTTACTAAAGCATAGAGAAAGTTGTTTGGGATTTCAAGGTTACACTAATAATACCGCAGCATCTGAATTGTCCTTCGCTGAAATGCCCCAACTGCAGGTTGAGTATTCAAACTACCCCGATGTACAAATGGAAACTGTCAGTGTATCCCTTCGCTGTCCACAGGAAGATTGCAAACAAATATTTAAAACAAAAGAGAGCTTGGAGCGACACATTGTATTTCACACCTCACCCAGACCTCACAAATGTGACAATTGTGGAACCGCTTTTGTCCAACTTAATCATTTGAAAAATCATATTCGACAGAAGCAGTGCTTTCGCAAAGCATCTGAGTCAACCACTTCTCAGTGGACCTTTGCAGCTGGGCGGAATAAGCAGGACAATGAAAAAAGAAATACAAAGAAATCAGAAAAGCGCTCTTATAAATTTATGTGTTCATATTGCAATTACAATGCTAAAAATTCCACTGTCTTAGTTAATCATCTTCAAGGGCATTATGATGTGGCGTTGCAAAGCAGATGCACTGCTTGTCGCAAGGTATTTTCAAATAAATACACCTTGAAAGGTCATATGGCAAAGAGGCATGGAGGCGACAATGAGTACGCCGACATCCCTTTCCATCAGGTCATGCATATATTGAACGAATCTCATGGGGACCAGGATGTAAGCGATGAACACACAGAGCAAGCCGGCAGTGCCAGACTTTGGGTCACATCTGGGTTTGTGCAAAGCGAGTATTTACAAAATAAGCAAAACCTATTTCCATTGAACAGATATAATATAGGTGTACCGGTGTACGCACTATTGGGGAAGGCAAATGCAATGTTCATGTTACTCTAAGAGGAAATAGTGAATTTTGCATAGTTCAAAAACAACCATGAATGCACATCAACCTTGAAATATTCCTAATATTGTAAAATTCGTAAAATAAATTCTAATCCATTTTCTAAGGAGGGTAGGATCTGGCAGCCTTAGGATCACTGATCACACTGGTCAGTGCTGTATATACCACTTTGGAAAAATATCTTGACCATTCTTGACACTAATCCCCTTGAATTGGAATTGGTGAAAATTATTGCGAATTGGATTATCGATAGCCTACCTACATTGGATTGGTTGATCCTCAAAATCCAAATCCCGTTTCTCGGATTAATAATTATTTATGGGGAATCAAGAAGTCGACTACGAGAATCAGATGTCAGATATCACATGTCAGATCAGCCAAATATCATGATCGGTCAAAATGGATCAAAATATTTTCCCATTGAAAGTTAAACGCTTATTGTCCATTAAAGTCAATTTTCTTTAGGTCTTTAGAGCTTTTGATATTTCATGGGGACTCCGCCAATCAAACTTATGCATTATTTTAAATAATCTCGGGGTAGCTGGCTATAGACAGGGATATGAAAGTAATACAACTACTAAACAAAGTGTAAATTATCAATGAATGGCACAGTCACAGATATAGAAAATAGATATACTATTACTAAACCAGTTAATAAAATAGTTAATAAAATTACACAGTCTGTCCCTATCTATGTGAGCTTTGTGCACTAAGTGAAAACTCACAGGATGCATATGCATAGTATTTGTTTGTCGTGGTAAATACACAAGTAAGTATTGCTGATCTGTCAGATCTAAAGAAATTTTTTTAAATTTCCAAAAAGTAAGATTGATTTTTTCTACTTCGTCCGTCAGAATTCAGTAGTTTTCTGAATTTCTGAAGATAAATAAAAATTCTGAAGCAAATCCACAAATGCGATCGTATTTAGAAGAATGAAAAAAAATATTTATATACCCACAGCTAGCTGTGTGTAAATAATTTGTGACATAATGGAGGAATAAGACATAATCACATAATATTTGGCAGCATGGGTGTAGCTGCAGTCTTTATAAGATCGTTGGGTGTAGTCATCCAGTCAGCAAAAATGATAGCTATAAATGGTTTTTTTGTAATCTTAGAAATTGTTAAATCAGTATCCGTCTTTAAGGGAATACAAACACACCCACTCAATGTAGCATTTATTATTGTGTATGGTGTAGTTACGTAAGTTACATAATATCTGTTAAAATGCATTTAAATATATACTATAGTTATAACTTTATAACACGTTACTTACTAAGATGTCTAGTTATTCATAACCCTGAAATAATATAATGATGTCAAAATTGAAGTATCATATACCTATATATATTTTGAGAGGAATTTGGTGATTGGCTGTACCAAGAAAAACGGAATTTGTGGCTCTATCAAAATGTCTATGTCATTAACATAAAATACATAATTTTGTACACTACATTTAGTATTCCTTTCCTGTCTAGTCAAATACCGATAAATCTCGTAAGCAATATGCATTATCCTTTGGGTCTAACACAATAAGGAATTATCCTTTGGGTCTTTGGTAATAATATAATAAGATACCTAAAAAGTATACTATGTGTCACCATTTAATCCGATACTAATAATTGTCACGCTATTGTAACTGTTTGTGACCCACTGCATTTTGGCATCTGTCTGAAAAACCATCACCTGAAAACGTTAAGCATAATATATTGTTAATTTCGTTATTTTGTAATATTTTATAGATGTTAGTAAAATTGCATTTGTTGAAAATTAAATTAAACGTTTTTGAAAACATTACATTCTGTTCTTGTAAGTATGACTTTCATAAATCATTTATCAACAATGTCGTATGATATATAAGTATCTTTTACATAACTGAAACTTGCAAAGTTTCAAAATCTACCAAGCTTACTAATCAATGACAGAAGGCAAAAAAGTTAAAAATCGCTGATATTCCCCTATTTGTAATTAGCATAAAAAGTGAATATCATTTTACAAAGCACTCAGGAATTACCACCTATGTTTTCAGTAATTGCTTTTATTTGTACAAATTACAAATGTAGATAACTACAAATGTATTTACATCCATAATGAAGGTTAAAAAATATGGGTAGTTAATTTAAGGAAAGCTTTAGTAGCCCCCTTAGGTTAGGTCTGCCACGTTTCGTCTCACCGGTACTGTTTGTTTGGTGGAATAAGGTAATTGGGTTTACATAAGATACATCTACTTCACGGTTACATACATAAGCTCAGTTTGTGCGTTATGTGCTGCAAATGTAAGTGGTTCACTTAAAATGGAAATGTCGGGTCTTAGCTAAAAATCTAAGATAAAATAAATGAACTTAATAAAATCAAAAAAGCCTTTTGCGGATTTTAGAAATTTTATCAGTTCAATTTTACGCGTCTACCTATGTTCAGCAATTGTGGAGCATGTATCATGAAGTACATACGGCTACGTAGCTACGAACATTGCCGAGATTTACTACTAAATGCGTTGTACAAAAGGCAATAGTATTTTCTCACATTAGCGGAGCAAAGAGACGAAGTTTGGTTTCATTCTCCAGTCCAGTCTTCTCACAACCTTCTCCAGGAATACAACTCGCATCGCTTACCCGTCTTTTCTCTTCTGGTGAGACTACCTTACGTACTTCAATAATATTAAACAAACAGCGTCGCATTGCTTCATATTTACTTGGTTTTCGCATGTACAAAATAGGATTTAATTGGGGTTTTTGATACAATAACTAATGCTATTTCAAAGTCAACATATATGCAGAGCTAACTTATATATTATTATTGATTAAACAGTCACCTTGCATGCATGCGGCAATCGATTTTTGCATAGCCATAGTTGGAAGTGTCTAGCCTTATGTACTCTAGTACCCACTAACGTGTTTCTTATATGTTCCAACAACTTGCGCATCGGAATTCTATCTTTTCCGGAAAAACACTTGCATTTCACTTAAGATACCGCTAAGGCTCCTTTAATATGTTTCAATAAACGTCTTCTATGACAAATACCTCTACCAGAGGACTAGCACTTTCGTGTCTAATCTATGTATGTATTGGCTATCAATAGATACATATTTTCTGCCTATGGGGGCAATTAAAGTATTCTTCTTATTACTTATCACTATCACTTATTAGCATTTACTCTAGAATACCGGTAACTACAGTTCCTTTTTTGGTTCCCTTAAAATCCTTTCTTCAGAAAATCGATTACAGTCCTATGTAATGGAAAATATTGGTGTACGCCATAAATCACTATAAAATTTTAAGGTCCACTCCAAGTATATCCATTGTACAAGATTTATTTTTAGATCAGGTAATATGTCTCAAGTTACCGACCCAGGCAGGGTGCTTAGGATACACTACATGCCTTATGTACATTTATAACCCTGGACTTTTTGCTAACAGAGGGAAATAATAGTAATTTTTAGTACTTATGTTTAATTTTAGCCAAAAATTGTATAAATCTCTTTGGGTGTCAAAAAATTCGCCAGCCAGCGTTTTTGGCGCAAACGATTTTGAGTTTCTGATTCAATTTGATTAACCTCGGTTTTGTAGATGTGTAACAGAGATATCTGTAATTAGTAGCAAAATAGACACAAAGTGAAAAGGAAGTAGCTACACATTTTTATAGCCCCATTCCAAATAAAACACACAGAATGTCACTTTGCAAATGAAAAACTTCGGCCAAATGTCTCATCAGGTATAACATCAAGGGAAAGACTATTCTGTTTCTGTATAAGACAAGTAAGGCTGTCAATTCTTACTCCATGGGATCACGTTATTGTTTTTTGCCTTACTAGTGGCGGAATGGAGTTCAAAATGTTATCTTTGGTTTCGCCTATTATTTGGTTAATGCGGATGAGTTTTTTCTGATTCATGCAATAAAATTGATGATTGATCAGGAACAAACAGAAATATAAAATGAATGAATTTTATGTGTTTTATATAGACTTGCATTTCAATTAAACGGGTATGGGTAAGTATTCAGGAAAGAAGTGTATTAGTGGCCACGTCATACTCCTGCGGTTAAATGGGCACTTTATATGTTGTTTCAGTGAGAGAAGTAATTTAGCTGACCTCATAGTCATAATGCTAAACAACTCATTTTTATTTTTGAACCACCTCTAAGCATAAAACGTTATCATTAAACTTTGGTAAAAGTATACAAAATGTGCACTTCATTTTAACTTTGAGAAATAAATATTTTTTCAGTAAACTATAGTAGTAGTGTGCACTTTCAAGCCAGAGAGTAGAGAATTGCAACTGAATGTCAATGTCAAGTTAAGGAAATTGAATTGAAAAGCAACGGACTTACTTGACGGGTGACCACTCTCTCTGTGATTGCAAAAATTATATTTAGGTGACATGTGTTTCTTCTCAATTCTTCCTATAACGTGTGAAATTCGTCAGAATGAGTGAAGCCTAAAGGAATCAGAATTAATATTATTTTTGCCTGTGCAACGTTGACTACTGATTAAACTGGTCTTAAAATATGTTTTTATTTACAGCAGCTTTTAGATGTGGAAGGACCGCTAGGCTTGCTGTCTCCTAGACATGAAATTCAAAGACAAAGTCGGCTAAAAGTATTTAACAGAGATATCAAGAAAAAGACATCACTTATAACGAAATCTTCCCAAAATGGATTTAGATTCTGCTTACACAATCACTGTTCTCATTATTCTTCTCAGCGCTATTTTCAGTAAGTTTACTATAAACATTTTTAATTAGCATGTAATCTGAATCCGCAAAAGTAACGTTTAATCCGCATATAGCAAATATTACTAGGACACTAATTTTTGAAGCAAAGAATTTAAAGATGATATAATTCAATGCAATTTTAAAATTTTGTTATTATTCTTGAACAGTTATCGTGTGCTTCACAGGACTTTATATGCGTTTTCTGTGATTGCAAAGCGTCCTCGTCGATATTGAAGCCTAATCCTCCAGAACAGGCACCAGTTAATGTCTGAAATGTCAGAGCTGATTGCTAATTTTTATTAGCTCAACTGTGGAATTTATTTTCTTCTAAAAGACAACAATGTACATGTTATATTTAAAAGTCAAGTGATAGTTTCAAGCAATAAGTCCCCGAAAGTGCCTTTTATACTCTTTAAAATAAGTCCTAACCACAACCACTAACTCAAATGTTAAAACTCTGTCCTATAATGACTTTACTTTGTCCGCTTTTTTATCTTATTGAAAAATGAAAATACTCATCAGAATGCTCAGATTATACTCGATGGCTATTGCGCCGTTTCCAGTCGTACCTATTTAAATAAATCGCAGTCATGGAAGAAACTGACATTATCTGTTTCTTATCTACAATGTAATTCTTGTATTAATAGCAAATACGTAACTTTAAAGCTAAAAAGCTTGTTTAATGAGCAATGCTAATTAGCTAGCAAATTATTTGCCAATTCTACAGCTTTGTATACCCGAATTGTATAATGATCAATGATCACAGTACCTGATTTCAAAATGTGAGTTTCTAGTACAAAAAGACTTTATTACGCCTGCATGTATTCTAGAAAAGTGTTCCTGTTCTGTAAAATACGTTACCACTTATGTTGAAGTATGGCGTTGAAAAAAATGACGAAGAGACGTACTTTAATGCTTTCAAATTTTGGTACAACTGAATAGTAATTCTCGGTTGTGGCACACCTAACAGGAACACTGAAAAGTTTTTTGCCGAACACAAAAAACTTTTCCTTGCCGGATTTTAGCCAATCATGACCTCCAGACCATTTTTGGTTTCCGTCAAATGAGCTTGTAGCTTAGGTCAACCATTAGGCAATATTTTCAAAATTTGTAAAGAATCTATGGATTATTATATACCTGCATTAAATTTTAGCGGCTTACTCAGATATGTATTTTAGGTTAGGTTAGGAAAATATTTGTCCTAGCCCGTTCTCAAATTTTGACTAAAGCCATAAAAATGATCTTAAGGTTAAAATCGACGAAAATCTGGCAATAAAAATGTTTTGCATGTAACGGAAAACTGCTCAGTATTCTGTTGTGATATTCACAACCTTATTCTTGTAAAGCTTTTAGCAGCGCCAATTATTTTTCTGACTATTAATGCTGACTAACAATGGCTACCATAAACTTTACCGATCACACAAATTGCGACGCTCTTACATTTACATCACACCTTGATATAGTTTATGAAAAGGCATAAATGAACGTACTATTTCAGAAATATTCTAGAACATTAGACTGCATGCTTAAAATAACACGTTATTCTGCTCCCCATTTGGCGAGAATTAATAATTTTCACATTTTATGAATGTAACTACCTCAATTCAAAATGTACTAGTATTGTCGTTGCTATTAAATCTTTTTTAAGCTAAATCAAGGCTCAATGTAAAAAGTTATCAGCTCATCTAGTACGTGCAAATAACTTGCTGCTTGCTCTCCAATCATTAACTGCAGTTTCCATTAATTGCATGTAATAGTGTAGTACAACGTGTACATATAATATACCTAATTACTAAACGTAAATGAAAACAAAGATTATAAATTGTTGACAAACACGTATATCTTCCATAAGGGTGATATATATCTATGTAAGAATAATTAAATACCCATGTATACATGTATAACAACATACTTAACTCTATCTATCTACTCAATATACTCAATAACCTTAAGGTTAGTGATATGTTGTCGATCTTTAACATTTAAAGAATAAAATTTTAATTATCCTTAAATCAGTAGCATGTTACTCTAATTTCCTCTGCCCGTAAAATAATTTTTACTTAGATATCGAAAAGCTTTAGGGTTCATAAACCAACGAAACGATCAGCAAGGCGTCATATCAAATTGTTACAGATCCAACGGTAAAAGAGCAGGCTGCAAAGAATACTACAGCATTCTTTGCAATGCAAGTAATCAACTACCTTCCACTTTGCATGACTATAATTTTTTTATATTAGTTGTTCTAACTTTCTTCATCTTCCGTTAATCATCTTATTCATATATTATTCTTATATTCTTATATTACTTCTGTGCATCTATTTTCATAAACATGATAAGTAAAGAGAATACGATAGTACGATATTTAACCGAAGAAAATAAAATGCGTTTGACAAGGAATTCAAATGGTGTATATTTATCGAGCTATAATGATAATTCACTTTGCATATAAAAAATACTAACTCTATAAAAGTTGGCGTACATACCGCCATAGCCATTTCTCATAATTAGCTCAAAAGGCCTTAATTTGATTAACATTTTTGCCATCATTTTATTTCATCAACCATTACTCAAAATGTACCATAATTTGATTTGATTTGATTTGATAAGCTTTATTGACAAAACCTGGCCAGCATGAAGCTTCCATTATGGTAAATGGAATTTCAATTCCATTTACCATAATTTCATTTCAATTTGCCATAATTTCATTTTCATTTACCATAATTACATTGTCATTTATCATAATTACATTGTTATTTACATTAATAATTTAATTGTCATTTCATTCATTCAGTCTTATTTATATTAATAAATGCGTGTACATATTTTTATTGAGTGCTTAATGGTAAATGAAAATGAAATTATGGTAAATGACAGAAAATTATGGTACATTTTGAGTAATGGTTGATGAAAATGGTTACCGAGTAAAAATTTGAATAATTTTTGAACTTGTACATCATGACACTCCTAGAGGTGTGCAATTGTGTAGCGTTCATTAGTAATAATTCTATGCATTGCACATGTTTTAAGCGACAACATTTGATATTTGAAAGAAATAATTATTGTGAAAACATTTGCTTTGCTGAATAAACCACGTACAACTCTCGATACATTAGGGATTCAACTTGGCTTCCTGAGCATTAAAAATTTTTGAAGGGGAGATACATTAAATAAATAAAATGGGAAATAAAAATAGATAATAAAGACTTCCGTACCACATGCGTTAAGAGAGTGGAAGGAGAGCTGTTTAATGTTACTCCATAGGGAACATTCCAGGATAAATAAAATGCAAGTTTTAATTTCCCATATTTCCAAATGATTTGTGTGCAGACTGCAGCCTGAGATGGTGGGTTGGGTGTGCAGGGACAGTTAGAATGCTAATTATTAATTACGTAGTTTGCATTCGAACTCATTATAAATCATTTTGCTTATCTGTAATAATACAATAATGCAAATTATTGTGTTTTGTAAGGTGCTGATTAATGACTAATAGTAAGATAGTTCTTTTTAGTGAGAGAAAGTGATACGCTCTGTTCCCCTACAAACATGTATACCAATCAAATATCAAGACCTTACCTTACTTCTGTTCTAGCTTTATTACCTAGAATGTGCATTTACGTTGGCGTCCGACGTTACCGATGGCTGCACATTGCACTTCATTATCTTATCCGCTGTAAATGTTACATTAAAATAAGTCAGTTCATAGAAACGTAAAGTGTCAATAAAAATTCCATTTCTTAATTTGTAGATATCTGCTACACATGTATAACTATTTTGCAAACACATAAATAATATTCGCAAGTCTATAATAAGCCTAATCTCTTAACGCTAATTGATTTAACAAATTTACGACAGCAATCAAAGTATTGTTTCATTAGCTGCGTACTTTTAGTTTTAAAAAGTAATTCTAGTAATATTTTAATTGAAGTAAAACACTTCCTGTTTGCTAATTTATTTATGAATGAAATAGAAGGTGCATAATACACTAATAGTAATGACTTTTGGATATCCTTCTGTTAAAGAATAAGAATAGTAGTGTCTGATACGGCCACAGTATATGTACATAAGATACAGGTACATAAACAGTTTCTTGTTCCTCTTTGTATTACTATTAGTACCATACTATTGATATTATACAATACAGACATAATACAGACATCTTTTTTTGTTTTAACCTAAACGTTTTTTTGTTGCACATGAATATTTTTCCTAATTGGTTGGGTATACTACAAAATAGTATCTGTAATGTTTTATGTTCAAAATATTAGTCTCTGAAAGCACACAAAAACAATCAGTTGTTTTCTTAACTTACACTAGAACGGTTAACTCCCTCAGAAGGCTCCGAGAATTTGTTTTGTTGGACTACAAATTAAAATGGAATTTCATTGGCTGGTAAGTTAATTACAAAACAATTTACTTTTACTTGTGAAGTGCTACTGGAATACACAAATATTTAATTCTTTCATCGCGATTACCTTATAATAATATTGGAACGGTTTAAAAACATTATTTATCAATGTTCACGTAGTAATCATCAGCACTTGAAAATGATATCAATTTGTAAGGCTATAAAATATCATTTTCATAAAAATTACGGACTTCTACTACAGTGTTACCCTTGCCTTCTCCTCCCATCTGTCACATTTAGAAAACTGTAGGCTTTATTACATCGCAAAAATTAGCTGACGCGAAAAGAGAAAATATGATACTCCCAATTATCATGTGAACTGTGAAGTGAATTGTGTTTTCCTAACTAATCCTAATTATAGGATTTATTTTCTGAAACTTGGTTTATTTTTGGACTAAGACTGCTTTTGGACAGTGCTGTTTTAAAGTATTGTTTTCAATTACCAAATTACCTTACCTTCTGATAGGCAAATTACCTTCTGATTTTGTTGATTAAGTTTTGTCAATTTTGATATGTATTAACGCAGTTCGTCTTTCAATTATATATGCTAATGCGATAAAACACTTTAGAACCAATTCATCTCTGCTAAAGTGCGTATTTAGATTTATACAAACGAGAATTTTAATATACTGTAGAGAATTTTTCACAACAAATGGTTATGTTTTATGTTCCATTTTTATAAGTTGCAATCTGAAAACCACTATCTTTAGCTATTATGTACCATGTATTATGCCCTTAAATGTAGTGTTTCTCGGTCATCTTCATGCAATGCAAGCTTACATTTCTGCAAAAGTGTGTAGAGTATGAGTTTAGAGAGGGGCGAGACTTGTGTCTCTCTGCAAAACTTTTCTCGAGAAATAATAGTTATTTTGATCAACTAACGTTACTTGACTTTTGACTTTGACTTTTGATTGACTTTTGACAATATCGTTAAACAAACTGCAAATGTATCCAAGCCTTCAAATTGACTTATCATACTATCTGTCAAATGAATATATCTTATGAATGAATATAAATGTAGTGGTTTCCATTGTATTACAGGTCGTGTTCACCAGCGCTTTCATAGGTTTTACAGTTGGACAAGAAGCTTTTTTCTGGAAAGTGGGGCAAGGGTTTGAGTTTGGAAAAGAAGTTTCTGGATGGGGCAATCGTAATCAATGGCTTAAGCAAGTAAGGGGATCAAAGCGACCCCCAACTCTTAAAGAATTGGAAAAATGGTGGAATCTACCCAAGGCTACAGGAAATTCGAATTCCTTGCATCCCAATTCAGGAGGAGACGATGAGCCACACCCTGAACCTGAAATAGATCAGAATATAAACTCAGATGATTTTAATAATGATGGTTTCACTGCTCCCAACTGGAATTTCCGTAATCAGGAAAAAGAAATGCCTCCAACAAAGGATCCATTTCCCCCATTTACTAAGGACGCCGCACTAAGAATTAGAGACTATGGTGCTCTATTAAAACATGCCAATCCTGATGGTAACACTCTTTTTCCACACAGAGGGAAACCTGCGACTTGGAATCGACCAAGGCACCACACACGTGGAAAACACTTCCGTGCAAACAAAGCTAAGGAATTCAACCCCGTAAAAACGTGTTGGCATCCCATGGCTTATGAATGTGAATCAGGCAAAAATAGCATTGTCTCTCAGCAGCAAAACCCAGATTATCAAAATCAAAATCAGTTTAGCGGGCATGAGGAAAATAATGCAGTGGATAACAGAGTTCCTATAGATTGGGTTCCAATGGGCCATTATTCTCGCACGCCAGAAAACTGGAATGCTGTTAATGTTCGTGGTCGATTCTCCCATTTGAATAATCCTGGAAATTGGCAAAATGAAGACTGGCGACATTGGAACCCAAATGGTGGAAATCGGTACAACAATTACCGAAAGCCTGGTAATAACCATTTGGCCCATTCAGGGCAAAATTATTTTAGACACTCAAACAAATTTTCGCACTGGAGGGATAATCGTCATTATCCAGCTGCCTGGAAAAGTAACGTAGGTATTGTAGCTCATGGATATAATTATGACAACAATAACAATAATTGGGTACCCATTAAGAGCACTTGGCTTGCTCCAGTTTATTCTTGGAACCAACCTATCAAAGAAATGCGGCTTATGACAAGGGAACGGGTTCAACATTATAATCCCCACTTTAGATTCAATCGCTACAATAACATACAGCAGCATAATCCTGTAAAAAGTTACAGTGCTTCTCAACAAGGGCCTAGTAATCTCCATAGTCCAGTGGCATTTTGGAACTCACCTTCGTCGGATCAATGGATGAATAATTGGTCCAATGATATTAAAAACATAATCCATAGAGCTAGAAATGGTGGATTTTAGCTTTCCATTACATTTATTACGTAATAGAATTGGTACAACTAAGATAAGTAAAAAATCTACAGTTAAAATGTTAAAATGTTAAAAGTTGCAAAATCGACAGTTACCTATAAAATGTAGTAGTTGTAGAATTTATAGTTACCGTGTTAAAAGTTGTAATTCTGTAGGTATATGTTATAATTATGCACGCTTCAAGTATTGTACAATCATCACGTAGTACTGGTACTACTCAAATGCTGATTGTGCATAATTGGGCGTGCTCAATGTTTTAAAAATGTATATTGTTTTAATTGTTCAAATTTTTGTTTTCTTCTAAAAGTGAATGTTAACGTTAAAGTTTTTAACTTTGATGTTGTAAAAGAAATGCCTAAAAGGATGGAAAAGGGCTGCACAATAATAAGCATACAAATCCAATAGCCACAATGCTTACTTAAATCAAGTTATTTTGTAGCGGAACAGAAATGAATTTCTTTGAACGTAATGTGCATGTTTGAGATTGTTTACAACGTACACAGGTTTAAACGTAATTAAAAGAAATGTAGCAAAGTATGCAACCCGTATATTTTACGTGCTTATCTCCAAGTTGTGTTTTAAATTAGTAGATCTGTAAATCTGTACATCTGGTTGAAGGCAACGTCCATTTCCTTTCAGCCCAATAGCAAAAACGCCATAAATATTTCGAGAAACGAAACTCAGTTTTTACTTAAGTTTGTTATTCTAATAAACAGCAAAACTATTTCTGCAATTTAATTTACGATTTAATTTTCTTTAGCATAAATCCATAAATCAGTATTGTCTATTTGACATACTGAGCTGTTGCTACGCTGTACTACATTTCCCAACTTATAATAGTAGAACTTACAAGTTGAAATTGTTATCAAACAATCAATCAGAGTTAAATAGATTGAAGATCCTGAGTGAGAGAAGTGGGACCAATGACGTATGGCAGAGTAAGATGATATGAAATACTATCATGGTTTATTAAAATTGGATGTAATTATTTTGGCGTGATTAAAATATTTCAATTTTCTAGGAGAGTACTTCAATACTGACATTGCATAAATAATTTAGACTTCGTTCAATCAAACCCTCAAAGCTCAAACAAATGAAAAAGTCTTCAATCGTAAACTAAGTCATAGACTCACAAATAAATATTATTTATACCATTGATGTCAAAGTCGGTATTATCTTATCTTAATGGGTTATTAGCCTTAATCGTAAAAGAAGAGGAATGCATCTTAGACCACTATTACTGCATCACGCAATGTAGAAAAGGGTAATTTTATTGTTCTAATCTTCAACAATACTTTGAGTAATCTAGATCACTACTATAATAAAGGTTGCACCTTGCATGTACATCATAATTTGCATTCAGTTTATACGGAAGCAATTTTTCGCACTGAAGTACATGGCAATTACATAAATTCTGAATAATTTCTAAACAATAGATATTTCATGGTTGCATGTAGGCTTTTAGTGAAGACCATTAATATGGTGTTGGTGAGGGTAAGTATGATAATCGTGGTAAGCTGTAGGCGGATGCGGTTTCTCATGCCCAGCGCATCTGGCACAGTGTCGCGAAAGAGCGGGTCGCCGTCGAGGTCCTCGACATCTAAAGTGTTAAATGATTCTTTTATGAATAATTTCAAAGAAGTACATTTATATCTACTCATTGGATATCATACTCTGGATATACCTGAATGCAAAACGAGCTTCTTCCGCCATTTCAGAACACAAAGCAACTTGATCTGAATTTGCATTTCGTTTAGCATGCCAGCAGAATTCTAAAATGGCTACTAGAATTGCTATAACGAGCCCAACCACCAAAACGACAAAAACTCCACCTAATAGAATAATAAAACGAATTTGTCGAATGGTACACACAAACGTGTTGATAATTGTGGGAGTCATTTGAAAAGTGCTCAGATAATTAATAACTATAATAACTGTTTTACCTATGCTATCAACACCCAAAGCAGCCGCTTTTGAATCCTGCTTCTTATAGTCTCTATTGCAAAGATATTGGTCTGTTGGATCTTTGTTTTCTGTTTTCCACCATTTGTTGTAGTAGAGCTGAATGACTCCCTTTTCTTGCATTTCCAATATGGCTAAAGATATTTTATCGCGCCAAGGAGATCCTATATTTCAATAAATTGAAAAATTCTGTTACTGAACACAGTAAATGGGTTTTGTGTTGAACACCTTAATTTAACTGGTACAAATTTTACAAAACTCACCAATTGGTGTTGCAACTCCGTAACCCTTTGAGTCTAGAAGTCCTCCTATCTGTGTTAAATTGCAGTTTTGTTGGACAACATAGTCCAACATTGTTGATTCCATGAGAAATGCATAGTTTCCTTCGAGGACCCTTTTAATGCCTTCTTCGTAAGTTGAGACGAAAACAGAGGGTTTTCGGCTTTCCATGAAACGCCACATTTTCTGGAAAGTTTCTATTTTGGAATCTCTGAAAAACGTCATGGTGGAACCGGAGTCCAAAGTCCCATATGTAATTTCTGATTGTTCGGCCAAATCTTCGGCGGACTCAATCGGCGTGCTCATTCTTTCTACAGTCAAGAAAGCAGCCAAGTTTGCAGTGTAAGACGAAACGATTATCAAAGAAAAGAACCACCAGATTCCTCCAATCAAACGAGTGGACATTGTCTTTGGGTTCAAGTCTGATCCCTGCTGCATCAATGTTCCAACAGGATACCAAAATGCATTCGAGATGCTAAATTGATTTCGAACAACTCCAACTGCCGCTCCCGTTGTGTAGGTTATTGTTGCTGTAGTCGTTGACCATTCATGAGGAGAAAATCGGGCCACCACAAAGAGAGTTATACTGACAAGAATGTAAGACACGACAGAGGAAACCCAAATTTCCACAGCTAAGGGCTTCAAAAAACTGAAAAGCCGGGCTGGAGGCCTTGTAGGCACTTTGAACAAAATCGAGATTCCAAGATTCATGAATCTGAAAACAGAAGTTATTTTTTATTGCCTACTGTTATAGTAAATATGTCTACCGTGGTGGAGGAAGGGCATAGGATATAGACCTCTATGCCTATTCGCGGTGACATGGTCGTTTGGGCTGGCAGCTAAAGGGCCATGAATTTCTCATTAGCTTTTAGTTGTCGTAATTTATTATTTGCAAAATTGTAGACAAAAAATTGTCTGAAGTTTTTAATTGAACATAATTTTAAGTATAAGGTTTAGTATGTTTATTTGTGCGAGTGATTATTAATAATATAATATATTAGTGCACGAATTTAAAGAATTAAATTGACTTACACGTACAGAATGTCTCGCAAATTTGATCAGTTGACCTACAATGTTGAAATTGATCGATATTCGACTCCTTACAAAATTTCAGTTGTGTGTAATGTATTGTGTGCCTTGTTTAATGTTTTGTACTTTACTGGCAGCTAAATAAAAAAGATTTCCATGCATTTCATGTGAAACCAAAACACGAATTTTACTTTATTATTGTATGCCACATTTGCATAGGTGTCACTCTTTTGAAATGTAGACTATCTGGCTTGGGTCTAACAAAAAGAAATATTTTGGTACCAGACTTTATATAATTATTGGAAAATAGTTTTCGCAAACCTTCTCTGCTAATTTGATCCCATTTTTAGGAATACTACTTTTTGGCTGTTTTAATGTAATTATAGATATAAAAGATGATAGCTCTTCAGCACGTGTCTTAATCTGGTGTAATATTACAAGATGAAATATTAACTTACGGTTTGGTAAAATCAATTACACTTTCACGAGCATAGTTGATAGTCATCGATCCAATCGCCAAATCAACATTCTAGTAAATAATGTTATATCAGAACATCATTGTATAAAATAGACTTATAATGTAACTAGACTAAATATGTGAGTGAACAATTGAATTGACAACTGACATTTATTTGACTAGTAATTCAAAGTGGCTAAGAGAACACTAGAATGCTCAAAATTACTTTCTTTTGTATGTACTACCAGGTATGTAAAAATACTTACTTTGTCAATAAGTTGCCTTACAACACCGTTCCAGTCCCCTGTTTCGTGATCGTAGACTCCATATTTTCCATCTGGAACAAGTTCTAGTACGTATTTAAATCCAACATGCTGCGCAATTCTTTTCAAAAGATCAATTGAAAATCCTTCAAAACGGGCATTCCCACTCAGGTTTCCTGGCTTCAATTTTACATATGGAGTTTCCTAAAATTGTATTTTTCTCAATTTTAAAAATTGCTCAATTAAAATGACGCATTTTAAACACTATGCAATTACTCCCGATACTTACCAAAACAGTCGTTACAACAAGAGTAATATTAGTTATTCCCGTATCCCAAAACGCCTTAGGATCTGTAATATTTAGTAGACGCTCTGGAGTCCATACACCAACCTTTTTCAGTCCTCTAGGTTTCAACCTTACTACATCCACTCGTAGGGCAGAACGTTCACCTTCTTTAAATGACACTGGCCCAGATAGTCCTTTAAAATCAACCTTTAAACCCAATTTTTCCTTGTTATATTATTATTCCTATCTGTAGATAGAAGTTATTTTTCCTATCATCTAACATTATTACTTACAGCCGAAATATAGTTTAGAAGAGAAAGGCCGTCGGCCCAAGGGATGTCTTTATCGCATGACAAATTGGATGGAGAAAGAGTGTGGGACGCATCTAATGTAGACAGTCCCAGCCCAAGTGTCATTACAGAATCAAATGCTAGAGCCGTTTCTGTCTGTAACTCCAAAATTAAATATTAAAGCATCATGAAATAATTCTTTAATTCCTCTACTTATTCAAAATGTATAGAATTTTACTAATGAGATTTCTTTCCTTTGATTACCTTTATATTTGGAACATCTTTATGAAAGATTCTTGAATTAATGTCTTCATCACCGTATGTTTTCAGTTCGTTGAATTTTTCACGTAGGTAGCGTGAGTCTTGATTAACAATTTGAAAGGCTGTCATATTTATATTGGAGCGAATAAACCCAGAGAGATCAACAGTAGCTATGTCCTGTATAATTAAAAATGTTTTCTCTTATTATGTCCTGTAAATCAATATCTAATTCCAAATTTTAAAAATCAAAAACTTTTCGTTTCGCTCTGCATTATGAGAATTGGAGTATGTAACAGGCAAATTCATGAAAAGGGAACAAGTTTTAACTTTGAGATAGAGATCTATTCTTAAATGGCATTCTCTTATACGATATACATTGAACGCTTACCAAATTGACAAATACGTAATGATATTTGTAATCCGTCATTTGAAGAACAACCATCTGAAAGTATTCATTATATTATCACAAAAGAAATATTTCGCATATATTTTATCAAATGTATATAACATCTTACAGCTCTCAAAAGTTCCGGCAAGCTGGAAAGCTTGCAATCGATAATTACTTGGCGAATTTCCCGATTCTTAACTTCTATAAGAACTTCTCTATAAGTCTCAACCGATGCCCTTCTCACTATCACGTTTTCGACCGAAGCAGGTTCTCTCAATATTTGCTGAATTTTCATGAGACCCTTAACGTCTTCATAGAGCACAGCTGCGTTTTGCCATTTGAGATAGGAGACAAGTTCTCTGAGTATGGTGCCCCAAGTGTGAAGACTGATGGCAGGGCGGATTGAGAATTCTGGTTCATGGCCTCGGTCGCCGTGATGACTTTTGTAATTGTTGAATGAGGGAGACGAAAAGAAAAGAGGTACATCTAAAGTTGCACTAGTCCAAAATAATTGCCTGCAACAATTTCCGATTATATGCCATTATGTCTTTAAAAATGTTTCATTAACCTCAAAAATATGGTTTTCATTTTTCATTATTGATGAATATGAATAATAAGTATTATTCTAGGACATGTTAAATATTTCAACTGAATAAAACTCTTTTAATTTCGTAAAACGCTTAAAACGCTTCTCATCCTTTAAATACTATTAATAAGGACAATCACAAACATCGAAACTGCGTTTTTAAAGATGTTAATAAAACTTTTAGATACTCCTATAAAATCTTAGTAACTAAACAAATATGCATTTTAAATGGCAGAATAATAACTTTATAGTGCCATCAGTGCCATGATTGATTTTATCTATACATATAGGACAATATTAATCATTTTTCAAGTAGAATTTCTATTGTTCTACTTACCATTCTAGTGAGGGATCAAATTCACTGGCTCCTCCAAGAATAGCGACGATTCCTGTGTCAAGAAGACGGCAGATATCTTTTGAAGCACGAAAACTGTCTCCGGCTTTGACATATATTGTGGTTGGCACTAAAGTGGTATTTGGCATTAGAGTTTTGTCTCTATTTAAGACATGAAGACCGAATTTGTAACCGAATTCTATTGATCCATCCCTCTCCTCCTCAGGAAGCACAATTCCTAAATAAGAAAATGGTCATTGAAGGAACAGAAAGCATGGTTTAATTACTATTAAATACTATTATAAAATATTAATAATGTATGCCTTATGTAAATTGTATTATCAAACTATATTTTGCAATTAATGTAATTTGAGTTATTAACATACCAATTTTGAGTGTTGTAGGAAGACAACTAACTAATCTACTACAAGTTGCTAAATAACCGGCGATAAAAATAATTCTTAGCATTATTTGAAGTTATATTTTACTGACGTTTTTTAAGTTAAAAAAGAGTTTTTATCAACTATGGAAAAATTTCTATTTGTACTGTTAATGACTTCTCAAAATATGAGAATTTGTATGCAGACATTATTATTAACTTGTCTGGAACTGGTGATGAGAGGCTATATAGAATGTTTACGGAGGATATGGAGCCGACTGACACCGAAGAAGTGCAAGCATGACAAAAAGGAAGAATGAGGAAGCTGAAGTAGAAGATCGATCGATAGAGTCAAAAACTCATCTAGCCCGTGGTCGGTTTTAGTTTTCTTATAATACAGTTTTGTACAGATCTGATTCTAGAAACTTTTGTTCTAGAAGAAATAAAGGAAGCTTTAAGCATCCTTGACCATAATTTTGCCTTTAAAAATTTACTTATTTGATGAGTTCTAAAATTACCAATTTCCGTATTTTGTAAAACTTTAGTACTATAAACAGCCAGTTGATTTCCCCATAGCTTTACGCTATGATTTCCATGTAAATGTTCATCTCGTAAGGTTACGGTACATGTAAAAGATTTGACGTTAGCAGGAAGTTAGCTAGCTTTCTAGAAAATGAAGCTTTATGGTCAACAAAGGCAAATATCAGATTCTAAGTTTTCTAAGGTACTTAGCCAACACGAAATTACTCCAAGTTCCCTTGGCTTTTTTGTTATGCTGTAAATAAAAGAAGAAACTAGATGTAACTTTATTAAGCCACATTTTACTGCAACGAACCACCGGGTTTCTATTTCATATCGTAATAAAGCAACAGCTACGATATCGATATGAACCGATGCAGAATACCGATGCAAGCAATTATGCAGTCAGTAAGCTTACGCAAATTTCCATTTAAGGCGAAACCAAAATATAATCCTTATATTATAGCTAGTAAAGTGAACATGAAATCCAAAAGTTGGGTGCTTCCAGTAAAAGGTAGACTTAATGCACTCTCTACATTATAATTTAGCTGTTCTAGTAAACCATGCATGACGACATTTGGTGGCACTTACACCTACTTATCTTTAGTGTAAATGCACTTGTTTCTAGTGTGCTATAAGTATTATAATATTATGAGGTAAGGCTTTCAGAGCGTATCCGTTGGTATTCACACACATAATATCGATTTTCCACAATGCGCCTCAACGAGAACCGTCGAAGTGAAGCTCTCTGTAGTCTATAAATGTTTCTCCAGGAACTATATACAAATACTTTACTTCTCTGGGACACTTTGGTTGTAATACATAAGATTAAAAACAGTTTTTCAATTAAATACGTTTTTTGAAAGAAAATCAGGACTTTGTTGAAAAGAGATTTCACACAAGCAATCATATATTGAATATTAAGATCGAAAGTACAAAGACAAAACAAAAGAATTGAAGTTAAATATCGGTATTTACTCTTGCAAAGAAAAGTTACACTTTATAAAGAAATATTTATAATAAGACAAACTTAATAAAACAAGGCAACTTTGGCAGTTTAGTACTCTGGATATATCAAAGCTACCAAAAATGTTGCATACAGTATTTAAAATGTGGCATTTTTTCTGAAGTTGGTTGTATTGACATTGACAATCGAAATAACCGAATCCCTACCAGCGTACATTTTCGTCTGAAAAGTCTTGTGGTGAGTTTATTTGTTCTGGAATTTAAGTATTTAAATGCTTTTAATAAATTCCTCAATTTTATGTAAAATTACTCTTTTGTACAAATAGCTTGAATATTTTTATTTATTGTGGTTACTAAATAGTTTTAGCTGCTATTATTTGTCGAACCATGAAAATAAGCACTTTTCCCAGAAATAATTTCTGCACGAAGTATTTATATGTTTAATCCTGCAGTTTTAGAAAATTGCCGTCCAATATACATTTAATTTCCTCCGATGTCAATTTATCTGCAAATTAAATTAATTGCCAGTTACAAAAACAGCCATGATTTTGCACACAATTACCTTATTACCAAATTAACCAAATAATTAACCAAAATGCAGAACTAAATAATTCTGTATTTTGACTAGAAACTGCTGTTATCCTTATCATTCTTACTTTTTTCTAAAAACAGCCCAATGTGAATAAACCGTGGTGCAACACGGAGTAAGTATGTAGCGGAGGTAATCAGTTGATTAGTAAGGTTGATCATTGGTTGATCATCGGTTGATCATTGGTTGATCATCGGGTTGATCATCGGTTGACCATTGGTTGTTCATCGTTTGATCATTGATTATTTAGATTTAGTGAAAATTCGACCTAGCGCAATCAAATGGAGGGAGTAACTATGACTCTCTTAAGGTATCCAAATGCCTCGTCATCTAATTAGTGACGCGCATGAATGGATTAACGAGATTCCAACTGCGTTTTGGACTGTATTTCTGGAACCCATTGACCAATTGACCCCATCTTCAAGATTTAGCTTCCACTGGATCTTATCTAGTGGTGTTCTAAGTTTTAAGTCATTATCTTAATGCATTCTCCCACTTCTAGGCTAGTCTCAAAGATTAAGCTATTAAATACATGGAGCTGTAGGCTCTATATTTGGGACTGTATTTCTGGAACCCATTGACCGATTGACCCCATCTTCTAGATTTAGCTTCCACTGGACCTTATCTAGATGTGTTCCAAGTCTGAACTCATTACCTCATTGCGTTCTTGAGTTATAGTGGATACAGACGGACGGACAGACAGACAGACAGACAGACAGACAGACAGACAGAGCGTTCACATAATGTAGCTCCGCTACATAATAATTGGTGGTGCACCATTTCATTGCAAAATTCTGCCTTGCAATCTGTCGAGGAAGTTTTGTTCCAATATAATTTTGCATAAGTATCAATAATCTCTTGTAATTAACATTAGTGTTCATCAATGCAATGTATAATGTTATAATATATTATTCCTGTACCACTTGACGTAGTTCACCGTAAACGGGTTACCAATAATACATTTTATTTGTTTACATTTTCACAGAAAGGACTATTGACTTTCTGCAATGTCTAAAGGATCGGCGACTTTGACATGCCCTGGGGTAGCGGATTCATTTCGGCTTCACGATCACCAACACCACGAATCCGATTTGGTTCGTGAATTCGACGAACAAGGCTGTTGGTTCAAATACGTGGTGAAGGAAGTTTTATTGGACAAAATAAATTTCAAGACATGGCTTCCGGAAAGACAGGCTAAAACTCTACATCGCCTTGAGACAACTGGAAAAATAATGCCGATAAAGCTTGGACGTTTAGACAAAGACACAAAGAAGTACCTGATGATCGATGGCAATCACCGATGTTCAGCAGCAGCGGAATTGGGCTACAAATCTGTTCCTGCCCTTGTGGAAGAGAAGCACACGGCTCCTCCCCTAGATGACGATGACATGGAAAAATGGCGTTTCTACAATCAAATCTCTACTCTCTTGTTCAACTGGAAAAATCAAATCAAAACCTTCTCTCCATCTTTCACTATTACAATCAACATACTCAGCAAAAGAAAACTGGAAGTCCTATTTAGTGCAAAAATGAATCCACTGACTGCTCACATTTTTAAAACTTCTTCTGGGCTTATTATGTACAGAGTTCCAAGTCTAAAATTTGAATGCACAGAAGAAGTTTCATTCTTTGAGGAGTTAGAAAACTACTGGATTGGTTTGATGCTCACCTAAAAATATTGTTCACATCTCCAATCTTCCTTCTAATAACAATGAAATTACTGTACTATATTCTGTAGTAACCACACACAATCACAGTACCCTTAAGGCACCAGATTGCTTACAAAACCAAATATATACAACCTCAACTGACTGTGAACGAAATTACTCCCAAATGTATCCATTTTCAAACTTCACAGGAGAGTTTTAGTACACTAATAGAACAATATTGATGTCATGCTAAAAATGTTATAGCTCTGTCTAGAACAAAAAATTAGTACGATGTAGTACTTGGATAGCTAGTTAGGTATTACTTCGAATTCAATTGAATGTGCACCGGAATTGTTACCCACATTATCCAGAAATCTCAGCTATTTGAGCATTTAATATTTAAAAAAATAAATGCAATTTCTACATAAAGCGACATAAAGGAGGGTTCACATTTCACATCTACCAGGAGAAAATGTTGATTTACAAACGAAAAAATCGTATTACTTCTTTTCAACTAGTAATCCTAGAAAAGAAATAATATTAATAATATTTTAAAAAGGTTGTTGCTCAACTAAATCAACTAAATCATCTAGATTAAAACTTATTGTCACAAGTATTATTATAATCAAACAAAAAGCAAAAATAACAGGGACTGTTTGGATTTTAATACTGTCCACAGCTTTGGCAAGTCATCCATATACATGTTTAAAGTATTCAAGCACTTTAATTAAATAAAATGCAATCCCAGCACAGTTCAATTCAAAGTTTGGTCCCTGTATCCTTCAATGTGGCAGAGGATCAATATGCAATGTATTTCCAAATAACCTTCATGAATGCATTTTCTAGTTTCTGGTCGCTTACTAATTGTGTGGTATGGTGTCACGCTCGTTTTCAGATAATCGATTCGGTTTTAGAAATCAGGCCATTTAAGCAGTCACGCACAAAGCGCTCCCATGATTTGTATTAATGTGGTGGTATACATTAACATTATAACTGCAATTTTCCCATTTAATTAACTAAAAACAGATTTACTAGTTTTGCAACTGATGTACATTTTTACATGTTGGAGATTCAGTATTTGATTGCACGTTATGACAATATATGCTACTAATGCATTTTTCCGAGTTTGCGCTTCCTTGCAGTAAAGAAAACAAAGAATTTTTTAAATTGTTTATTAAATTTTCTATTGCACAAAAATCATCTAACAATACAAAAATTATTATCAGTAACACTTGCTTTCAAGACGTTACAGGTCTTGTCCCACAATTGTGCTGACACTATTTCATCAACACAATTATTGACCCTTTCTACTGGCTTTCGGAATCTGAACATGAGACCTGAATTATTTACAACGTCTGGAGACAGGGAAATGTGGCTAATGTATTCGTCCATCGCCTATAAGAGAAAAACCGAAAATTAATTAAATTGTCAAACAAAATGCTAATCCAAAACTTACAATAAAATTTATTACTAAATAATACTGTGCATATGTGTATACAGCACTGCTTCAGGATACAAAATTAAACGATACTACCATGTAGTCTATACTTAAACATTTAAATTGCAGTTTTTAGAATATGAAAGTTTAAAGTATGAAAGATTTGCTTACTCTTTCTGGAGAAAGTCCAATAAAACGGACAAGGATGTTGTTAAATAACCATTGCAGATATTTGTGCCTTTCTTGAACAATTGTTGTCCTAAACACTCCAGGATCAATACTGAAAGCACTAACTCGGCTGTCCTTGAGTCGTTTTCCAAGTTCTCTTGCAAAAAGTACCAAAGCATATTTAGAGTTGTTATAACCCATATTAGACTCCAGCAAACGGTGGTACCAAGGTAAGGGAGGATTTTTCATCGGTATATCGTCCAAATTCAACTTTTGCATCATCACTAAAGATGACACTACATTAATTATCCTAAGTTGCAAAAAACAATGACTCATCTTTCATTAAAATAGTACAAACTTATATTTCATTGTTTTAATAGATATCAAATATGTGCAATTTTTTCATTTTGTGTTTAAACCGTCTACAAAACTAAATACCTGGAAGGTGAACCCGACTTCAAATTTTCAAGAATTATATTTGTCAGTTGAAAATGCCCCAAATAATTAACTGCCATAGCGAAACTACCACCATCCTCCGTTTTCTGCTCATCCTCAAAATCCATCATCCCAGCATTATTTACTAAAATTTTAATCTCTGGATAATCCTGTTTTACTTGGTGGGCAAATTTTTCCACAGACTTTTTGTCTCCCAAATCCACTTGAATCAAATGCTGAAATGTTTTTAATGTGCATAAATTAGGCTTATTTGTGGTAAAAGGCTTATAAATTATATACTGTTATTTAATTTCTTACAATGTTTTCATTTTTTGTGTTTTCTTTGATTTCTTGAAGCGCAGATTGGCCTTTTTCCATGTTGCGGCAGCCCATTACAACTATAGCTTTTCTGCGAGCGAATTCCATTGCAGTAGCTTTACCTAATCCACTGTTGGCTCCTGTAATGACAACCACCTTTCCACTAATATCTTCGGCATCTTGTAATCCCGTCTTCATCTTATATCTAATCCACTGCCAGAAATAGTCCCAAAAAATCACAAAATTTAAAATGTAATAGTTCATTTTACTACAGCACTGATACGTAGTGCAATGTACAAACTAATGACAAATGTTATAAACCTTCAAGATTTATTTGACTAAGCCTTGAACGCATGTAAAAGTTGTTTTCCTGCAATGCTTGCACGTGCATTGGTACTTCTACCACAAAATGTGCTTCATTAGGAAATAAGAAGGTGCTATCCTGCAAATATTTAGTGTAAGGCATGTTGGTATAGGTATATACTGTCAAGCGTTTGAAAATAAATGAACAAGTTTTATTTTATATGGTTTATACTCTTTATACTGATTGTAGTCTCGTTTCCACGTCCTCATGCCTCGTACAGCTACTACTAGTTGGCCACCCGTTCTCCAAACGGGGTTAGTGCAGTTTGTACTGATTACGATGTATTACATTGATTTCAGGTATATGCATGAATTTAGAGTTGTACTATTAATAAAGAAACAACACTTTGTTTAGCACAATAGAAATTTTCATATGGGAAACAGGCTTTTGGGTTTTCCTTTCTGCAGTACATTATTCGACTTAGTCGAAGCTCATATATATTATTTAGTTGTGCGTGTGGTTTAAGGTACTAGGATAATACTTAGTAGTTTTCAGAATCGAAGTGAATCTGAACCCAATGTAGTTATCTATAATATTGCCTTACGTAATATAGTAAGGCAATAAAATAAAGTTATAAAATTGGGGTTGGCTCTTACTATCAAAGATAACTCACCTTGAAAGATGTTCAAAATTAAATACAAAGTTGGTCAACTCATTAAAGCATTGTAGTTCACGCAGTTTTATGTTACCTTGTGTTAGGTATACCATCTAATCAGCAATTCTAAGCAATAAATAAAGTAAAAGTATGAGATGGCCTAAAGTGGATTCGCTACTTCATTAAAGATTATCAATGGACATTATACAACGCTGGCCTAGTCAACAATATCAATAATAGTATGCTGAAGCAATATATGGCAAATGCCAAAATAAATACATTCTAAATTATTTAATATTACTACTTCAAAAGAATTTCATTTAGGGATTTTTCTTATTTGCAAATTTTAAGATGTACATAAACTGTACACCCCTGGGAAGACCATTGTTTGCACGGCAAGGCAAGAGTATTTTTATTCAAGTTTGAAACCGTGGTGCTCTTCTAGTCAATTATGCTTCATGTCATTGTGCTTATGACGCACCTGTATGAGAAAATAGGATGAGCTGCTGTGTAGGAGGAAAGTAATAATTAAGTTATTTTACTATCTGATTTGTGTACAAATGTTGGAAAACTAGATAAACACAAGTATATTATATTATTACTCATTTATAATACAACATATAGAGCGGAGATCAAACACAATTTGAGTGGTTTTATAAAAAGTACCTATCTTATGATATTAACCATTTACTTTATACAATAAGTAAGTAAATAGATGTCTTACTTTAGTTGCATAGTTGCATTCCCTCTTTGATGGTGAAATTAAACCACAAAAGACGATAATTAACATACTCTTACTTACTTACGTAGATTAAATTGAGGTCTCGCTATTACCATCGTAAATATTATGTTTCTCTTTGGAAGCCTAACATTGCCTAAGTGAGAAAGTAGTATTGAAGCTTGGTGCGCACACGACTTGCTTCAATTCAATCAATTCATGCCAGATTCTAAATTGTGTTTTATCTCACAATTATGCATATCGGTCAATTCACATACCTAAGTCACATTGTCAGGTGAGGTACACATGAAATCATTAAGGTTTAACGAAGTATTTTCACACAAAGTTCCCTGGGCAAAGAAAATCGATGTCTGTGCACATTATGTTGCTCTGCTAATCGTAGCCATTGCTCTAGCCGTATTCTTTATCTTATAAGTAATGTGTATGTGCATCCTGTGCTGAATTTTGTTATTTACATAAAGGGTTTCTTTCGTTTGGCATATATTTCAATTAATTTTAGGTTCAAAAAATAATTGCTACTAGTTAATAAACCTTTATAATCTACACTACACTTATAGAAGTTAAAATAATTATCAAATGTAAATTGCTCGCTTCTAAGAATATGCACTTTAAAAGTTTGTTTACAGTTCAGTTGCCGAATTAAAACATAAAGCTCCGTGAGATATTGTTCTTTAACTGTTTCATGGATAGTTAATGTGTTCGAAAGTTAGCGAATTACGTTTTCATTTAAGCTAGAGCATTTCATTACTATTCGTAAGAAGTGTTACCATAAGTTCTTGGTATTGAATTATTAATGGAGTACTCTACTATCCATTCACGTGTTTTATTATTCTCCAGAGCTATTGTTTCAAGCTCTTCTACGGGAACAAGTACGTGAATGTGCTTCTCTAGGTCGTCTATTCGTCTTCTGAAAGAATGAACTGCAATTTTCCATTTTATCTGATGAGCCTGCAAATTAAATTGCCTTTAGAAGTGTACAGATAGTGATATAGTAAAACTTAAAAAAACGTCCCAAAATCCAAAAATAAGTATACAAACACTATACTCAAATTATTGGGATTTAAGATAAATAAATGTGTCAAATGTACTTTACCTCCAGCTTTTCACTACGTATAATTATAGTAGCGGCAAATTCTGTGGCTTTCTTTTCACTTCCGAAGTAAGTAATCCAAATGCTGTAAACTCCATCAAAGATCCTTTCGTTTTTTAGAAATATTTCATTACTGTCACCTAACTGTATACATTTGACAGGCCATGTACAATCTAATTTGATTCAAAATTTTGAACAAATCAAAAATTCCAATTAAATTTAGTTTAATGTGAAGTCATATATCATATAACACAAAAACTTTAACCACCTGCCTTTAAAAGACGTTACATGAGACTGGACTTTAAAACTTCTATTTGCTGTACACCATTTCTCAATATTGTGAGTCTCTATTAAATGAGGAACAAAGTCAAGAAAAGAAATATGCTGAGTTGTATAACATTTATCGCAACTTACAGGCCTGCAGACAAGAAAATATAAAATTAAAGCACTTGTATGTATGTGACCCAATTGCTAATTGCAATCAATGGAAAGATATCTTACAGATATATTTTTTTAACTAAAACAAATAGACAAACCGAAATTCACAGACTTCCGAATGACTCTGAAAATCTGCAGCTCGCAATCGTTCTCTGCACCCAGCTTCTTCATAATGACATTTGAAAAGGGATAAAATATTAACAATTGACTCGAGAGAATAATTTCTTGCATGAGAAAAATCAGCTCGGCAAATTCCACAACGATGTATTTTCTTTAGACAAGTGCTGCAAACTGAGTGTCCCCTTTCACAGTAATGTATCGGTGGCGACATAAAAACTGATTGACATGTTGGACACTCTAGACATCTTAGCAGTTCTGCTTCCGCAGCTGTAGAGAGGCTGCAATTAATCAAAATAATTATTGGAGCTTGTAAGCTGCTGAAAGTACATGTTTAAAATTAAGAAATACAGGTTCGAGTAGTACAATAGTTGTAATGTTAGGTACCTTACAAAAGTATCCATTTGTTTTTGTAACAAAGCCTTATTTAACTTGGAAGTCGGAAACTCTTGCTTGTGCCAGTAATTGGGAATAAATTAAAAAATATACCAGCGTAAATTATAGAATTGTAGTTGAATTATTTCACTGCTGTGTGACTTTGGGGGTCACTCTTGTGGTATGCTAGTGATGTCAATTGTTTAGGTGAATGTACTGATTAGTCACTGAAATAAAGCCAAACCTCAAATCTGTAGTGATAAACTGTAATCTATTCAGGATTATGAATTTAATGTGGGATTCACGGTTGAACCTGAACCCCAGCAAGCTTTATAAAAAATCTTCATTGGCAGTCCCAATGAAACTAGAATTCAACATTTTACAATTTCTAAGTACATGAGATGTTGAAAATGGATCTGAAACTTTAAAGCTATCTCAACCACTATCGAAGTAAAAATGTTCTCTTATTTGCCAATTGTTATTAATTATTGCTAAAAATGCAAACAAAGAAGTTTATCAACCTTAAAATTCATTCGTCATATCTAGGAACTCGTATTTATATTTACATAATAATAATAATAATAAACAATTCTTTTACAAGTTAATGACACTCTGATTGTGGGCTGTGAAAATATACCTATAAAAGTCAGCAACCGTCGCAAAGATTAACTTGCTTTTGTTATGTTGACGTGTTCGTCAGTCCCCTTGTTGACTGTTATCAAACAATCGACTTAGGGATGCGAAAGTCGCACACTGCGAAATGAAAAGAAATTCGGCAAATTGGTTTCCAAACCTTTGCAAGACGCAGTGCTCATTTAATTACAAGAAAGTCTCAATGGTAAAGGTTAGCGTGAAATGTATACCTGGGTCTATATTATGAGTCCAATGTTTTTTCAACATTCTAAGTTCCTTATATATTAAATAAATATGCAAGCAATATAAGTAACCTGTAAGTTTGTAGACTTTGATTTTTTATGCGTGTATCTCTTTGCAGTTTCCATATTCAAATCTGTCATAGGGAAAAGAACAATTTTAAGAATAATGAACGCATTATTCATAATTTTTGCTTCCTTTCACTGCTTTTGGCAACACTCTCAAAGTTTATTTCTAGGAAATAACTCATCTTGTCAATTTGTAATACTTCTTGCCACAATTATATTAATGGCAACTCCCATGCATGTGTTGGAAAGAGAAGAAGCGTCCTAAGAAATGAAGTGAAGAAGTGATAATTACCCTGATGGCCTTTTCTTTTGTATTTGGTCCTTTCTGCTTATTTTATTATCCATTGTGAGATTAGCAATTGAAATTCGAAAATTGGAGTCAACAAGGTAACTCTGTCAAAAAATACTTTTATTTGGTATCTTTATTTGTAATTTTGTAAGTATTTATGTAATTACTATAATAATAAGCATCACATTGCATTAGAGGTTCTGTTTGATAAGCATAATTTTTACCAAATGCCTTAACAATTCCATAAAGTATTTCTAAGTTTAAATAACTTTATTTAAAGGTGCACGTATTTGAATTGAATTTCCCAACAGAGATCAGACTATCATTTTTTCTATTGGAATGTCCCAAGTATGTTCATACAATTTTAGATATAATTATGGTTATTAGGTAGAACTATTTACAGATATTGACATATTTAAGTGAGATTAAATGCTCACATTACAAGTGAGAATTTAATGGTACGCTTAATATTATTAAGCCTTTTGTAAATAGATAACATTCTTTGTAATCTTATCAATAGTCAGAAGTCAACAAAACTTTCACAAAACGTACATGTATCGCTTACTGGAGGATAATTGAATACGCATACATAGTTGAGGCCGACAGTCCACTATTTCAATGGTAAACTTTGTTTCACTTAATAAAATGATAACATTAACACGAAAACGTATTTGCCATTTTTATAGATATACGACCATTCCAATGGAAAGCGTAATTTGCTCTTCTTCTATATTGTTAAACTTCCGATCAATGAAACCATAAAGCCGAGATCCCTTGACATAATGAAGGAAGACTTTTTCCGTCTCGCTATGTTTAGAATTTACATTAGTTATGTTAGAAGTTCCGCTTAACTTCAGATGCTGCAACAAATGCCGTAAACTGCGTAAACGCATTTAAATCCGCTGAATGTGTCTCTGTGAAATATTTATATCAGATTGAAATTACAATTTTTAATTATTTATAAATTTTAACCAAACATCCATCAGTATTCCAATTTTTATAATACTGACGTTTACTTACAGTTGAATGGCCATCGGACATTTGTTGACCGACATAGCACACTTACTTTTTTTACTACTTTTATTAAAGGAAATGCCTTGAAAAAGTTTTGCAAACTGTCGCGCAGTATATTATAAGGTCAATATTAAAGTGATAGCAAAAAATGCGAAGTGATTCTCTTTCAAACGAGTAGCGTTTGCAATTATCGATATTGCACTTGAATCATTGCAAATATTTACACATTAAAGGTTGTTTACACTACCATTAACAGTACAGCAATACTTAAGTACACTGCGTTATCACTACCACTTACTAGAAAATCATCGTTAATGGTTTTCACTGCGTGGTGAACATCTCATACAAATAATTTTAAGATCTGACATTTGTCAACCGCTCATTGAAGTGAAGTACTCCCACAAATCAAAACATTTATTAATTCTTGTAAAATTTAAACAGTATATAATTCATGGTAATACTAATAGCCAATCAATTCAACAAAACTATTGTCAGCATTTTTTGCCATTACATGCATAAATACGCTTCAAGTATGAGTATGACGAACATCTTATCAATATGATATGACTCTAACTGCTTTCGCATTCGAATACCTAATTTTTGCCAGTATGAACTGCATCACACTTGACATCGGTATATAAAAATTTGAGCAACCTGCCTAAATCCGTTCTTAAGCTTTATGACGGATAAAGAATTCTGATAAGCAGATTCGACGAAATATAAAATTATTCGCAATGATTAGTCTGGGTCTTGAAGTTTTATCGGGATAGCTGTGGATAACGTTTAAAAATGAGTATTTCATAAAAATTAATTACGTACAAGTAAAATCACTTATGGAATAACAAATAAAACTTCATACTATGCATGTGTACTTATTAAGTGTATAAATGCTGAATCGCAGAAACAATTATTAATACACATGATTTGACTACACTCATTACTAAAGGATCCACTATCTACGGTAATATTATACTGTTGCAACATGTAACATGGTTAGCTTGTCATTTCCACTTGTTAAATGATTTTCAGTCCAGTTGAAAAAAGGATGAAGAGATTCTATGCTGTTAATTCATGCACATATACTATAATACAAGTGTAAGGATTAACAGCATGTTTTCACAACTTGGCCAAGTCTGGAGCCTCGGATATATAAAGAGAAATCATCACCCAGCGAGAAATCATTAGCGTTTACAAATATGTACGTCATCGAGAGAGGTTATACTACAAGTTATACTAACCCATTAAGAGTCTTGGAGTTCCTATTGGAAATTAGCATGGAATAAGAGATCCTTTTTACACTTACACAGTTACAGTACATCCTTTTCCACCGACTTAATTAGTAGCATTATTCTATTCCAAGCACTTCATTAGCAGTCAATTTATCTAAATAAATAATCTTTAAAGAAAACCATACAAGACATTAGTAAAATTAGCTTAGCATTCAATTCAAACAGTGATTGCAAAAAATTCTACACTTAAGTAGTGTCAGTTTAGCTTTAGCCCATGTGTGAGGCGGACAAAGTAAATAGTAAAGAACTGGAAACAGAAGAGTGCAAAATAAATTGTTGCGGTCTTTACAAGTTTTGTGTTAATGACATTGACTCTGACTTTGTCTTTTAATGACTTATTTCTTTACTCATTAAAAGTGACATAAGGAAAGAATAAAACGTCATCATCATTTCGTAACACGCGATGTATAGAATTAGCATAGTAATATTCTAAAACGAAGTTCACCATGCAATATATGCAATGCATGCGTTTGATTTAAATAATAATAGAAATCATACAACAACAACAGATATTTTGATTTCGACATAAAAATCAGCAAAAGCTTTACATAAGTTCTGGTTGGCCACTGAATATAAATTGCCAGTTTACTGTCAAGGTAAAGTCAAAATAATAATTAGACCAGTTCAATTTCTTCCATTAAAACATTGTCAATACGAGTTAACATCCATCACACCACATTGCTATAAAAAGTGATAATTGCACTACGCTGTGGCCTATAGCTTGTGATATATCAAAATGAATCTCCTCACTAAAAAATCAGAAGAAAAGATGAAAAGTTTTCCGAATTATAAACAGGTAAGAGTAAAAAAAAGGTAGAATCATTTTCAATTAGATATACTTACCTAATTAAGGAACTATTTCATTAACAGGTTATTGCAACCCTCTCTGTGTCCTATTTGTGCATATCCTGTGGAAACTTCCTGGGATTTACTTCTACAGCTATTCCATCCATGAAACACGATCTCGAGACATTTCCTGAATTGAATGATCACCATATTTCATGGATAGGTAAATTTCTATAATCGGCAATCTCCTTATTTTTGGACAAGTTTATCTACTCATATTTTGGAAAATATCATAAAATTATTGTGGCAATTTCATAGGGAGTCTTGGGCCCCTTGGTGCTTTGATTGGGGCGCTATTTGCAATAATGCCTTTAAAATATCTGGGATCCAGAAGATCGATTGGTTATTTTGGTGCGCCAGCGATGCTTGCATCATGGATGTTGATAGGATTATCCAAGTCTCTGTATACTGTGTACCTTGGGAGATTCTTGGGTATATTTCGAAAGAATAAAATATCTTGAGTGAACTTAAATTTCTCAATAAAGCATAATTTTTAACGACTATAATGTTTTTAGGCGGTTTTGCCTCCGGAATCATCATTCCTTGCACACCACTTTACGTAATTGACATTTCTAGTGTCACTCGTAGAGGTAAATTAGGAGTACTGCCTCAGGTAAGAAATTATTAGTCAAATACCAAAATTTTGACAAATCTTCAACAGAGCAAACCAAATCGAAGCAAAGTCAAAGATATAAGATCACAACAATTTAAAAATATTTTCAGTTCCTGATGATTTTTGGAATACTTGTGTCGTACATCTTAGGGAGTTTTTTTGAATGGCGATCATTGGCCATAGCTTGTACTATTATAGCTTCTCCATGCCTGATATTATTGCCAATGGCCCCTGATTCTCCAAAATGGTTGATCTCACGCAAACAGGAAGACAAAGCTCACCAAATTTTAGAAAAATTGCAAGGGCCAATAGAAGCATTAGCTTCACTTCAATTAATACTGGAAAAGGTCAGCAAAGAACGCATTTTCCAAGAGAGAAAACC
This sequence comes from Yoshiicerus persimilis, assembly GCA_020352615.2. NCBI lineage: Eukaryota > Metazoa > Arthropoda > Collembola > Entomobryomorpha > Tomoceridae > Yoshiicerus > Yoshiicerus persimilis. The sequence goes on from JABJWA020000039.1 coordinate 39,139, forward strand.
TCGACTGACGACTGGAGCTTTAAAATCTTTCGGGGTTGTTCTGGGAATAATGAGTTTTCAGCAGTTGACCGGAATAAACGGGGTGACATTTTACAGTGTTCATATATTCAGAGAATCGGCTGGTGTTTCCGTTTGGGGTGGGCACATTCCTTCTATAATTTTAGCTGCAGTTCAGTGTATTGCATCGTTTTCTTCAAGTTTCGTTATAGAAAGAGTTGGAAGAAAATGTCTTTTGTTGGTCTCATCAAGTGTTTTAACTATTGCTGCAACCACTCTGGCTACATATTTTTATTTCGGAATCGACACTCACTTTCTGTTTTGGGTTCCTTTGGCAGCTCTCATTGTGTTTGTATTGGGTAATATTTCATTTGAAATTTCAAAGACAGTTAAATATTTTGAATTTGTTTATAGTGTAGTATATGTACACACGCAATATTTAATTATTGCTTGTCTAATAATTTATTAGGGTTCGGTTGTGGATACGGACCTGTGACGTGGATTCTCTGTGCGGAACTTCTTGCAGAAGAAACAAGACACATTATGAATCCTCTTGCCATAGCCTACAATTGGTTTTGTGTTTTTCTTGTAACCAAATCATTTCCACTACTCCTAGTCGAAATCAACATTTACGGCGTATTTATGCTCTACGCATGCTTTGCACTGTTAGGGATTATTTTTGTGCTATTATTTGTACCAGAAACTAAAGGAAAGACCTTAGCTGAAATCAAAACCTATTTCGGTTATGATGATGTAGATCAAAGTGTATCTGATGACTGTGAAAGCAATAGTTCTCATTTAGAATCCAATCAAAAATGCCTGGAAGGACACTAGTATGTATAATCACAAAGTCAGCCCACTTCTGAAACCCTACATAAACCGGTCAAATAGAACAATGTTGCGTTGTAGTGTATCAAAAGCAGTTTTTGATTTTTTATTCCAAAGTCAAAGGTCAGAGAATGTTCATCATCAAAGTGGAACAAGCTATTTTGATAAATTATATATTATAAATATATATTATAATTTTATAATTATATGATAAAATTATTTCGATAAAAAATTCCATCGAATTATCTCAATGTCTTTTTGAATTTCGGAGTGATTGAACTTTACAGACAAAACAAAAGGATAAAGTAGACTTTGTCCACCTAATAATTGAAGAAATAGGGTAATGGTAATTGTAATAATAAATTATATGTAATATTTTGATGTTTTTCCATTATATTATAGCACTTTGTTGTAACATTATATTTGTACTTCTTAATCTTTTATGTGCAAAATATGACTGCGTACTCTGGAACACAGATATATATTATAAACATATATATTATAAACTATATTATACTATTAAATTATGGAAGTACAAAATATCGGTTAATGATAATTAACATATGAATACGGATCAATGGTCCGAGTAGAGAAGTCTTTGCATTCCTCAAATTCCAGAGGAAATTTTTACGGGTAGAGCTTCTGCGGTGCGGTGGGTAAATTCTTGTTAGATGACATTTATCCGTCATAGCAAACTGAATCGAATGCACTGCTGAAAGAAATATCTGTGAAAGTAATTATGTGTTAATTATACAATTACATTACACTTACTTTTTCGAAGATACTGAAATAAATCAAAACAGGAGTTATTAGTATTAAGACTTCTCTTGCATACAGCACTAAATAAATTGCACGTAATGGCAAACTTTAAAAGAGAGGATCATAATTAAGTTTGACTAGAGGAGTTACACTATTCCTGAAATATTGCTGTTTTATTTTCATTTAAAAAATTCTTACCGACTGGTGAACAATAATTGAAGCCACAGAAATACATAAAATATTTAAAAGATGTTTTGCTTCGAATTACAAGACGAGTTCCATATATCTAGAATGGATAAATATTCGGTTTTATGCAAATTTTGGAAATTGACGGTTAGCATAAAAAGATACCTACGTATTAAATATCTACATTGATAATTTATACATATACATAAGTAAGTATATAAATTATATTTTTGTTCCGGGGAATAAGTGTTTTTCTAGTGGAGCGCAAATTTAAATGTTTTCTTTTCTGTCGTCTTTTCAGTATGTCACATTTTTGAAGTTTCTATTACAATAAAACGAAATATTATTAAGATTTCAATGTTTTGAGTAGAATTCATTTTCAAAATAGTTTATAAAATAACCTCAAAGTTTCTTCGCAAGTGATCCAAAAAGAAGGAGGAATTTTTATTATGTTTCATTCAATTATCCTTTTTGCAAATACGTCATTTTGGATCCTGGAGAAAAAGGAAGGATCATGCTGAATACTTACCTGCATTATCTGAAGTGAAATAATATTTATATGCTTTTTGAAATGATCGACTCCTAATCCTTTTTGAATTGTTGTCTCATAAATCTTTTATTTCTCTGTGCGACCGGTTTCAAATTTCAGCTTTCAACGGGCACTATTATGGACATACAAAGATTCGTAAAATACATTAGAAAACTTATCTTGTCATTAAATGAGTAAAAAGGTCAGTTACAAAAAATGCTTCTGAATGTCAATATCTATACTTAAATACTTAAAGTACATAAAATGCCATTAGAGTTACCTTTACAGTTTGTACAATATTATCGTTACAAAAACAATTTTCCAAAAATCCTTCTTGGATTCCGAGACAATGAGTGATAGACCAACGTTAATCTGTATATAAATACACAATGTATTAAAACTTTTCCCAAAACTACATTCATTACAAATTTCTTGCTACTATAAACAATTCACATAGTGAAACAAGTATTACATATAAATATGAATATTACCTTTTTGACAGATATTCTACTAGCGGATTTAAAGCGTTGAACTTTAATTTGTGTACATTAAAAAAACATTGAACTTTACTTTGTGTACATTAAAAAAACTGTCAATTTTAATTTTCTATTTGCTCTTGGTACATTAAAAACCGCTTTTCTATAGGGATGCCGCCTAGAATCTTCGCTTTGTTTAGCGATTCCGGTTGCATTTACAAGATGAGAAAAAATCTCAAGTAGTACACGTATTTAGAAGAAACAAAAAATTCGTTGCAACAAAACTTAGTACAATCTAAAGAATAGTATTAGTTTGTAAAACTGAAAACACAAAACGATTATTTCAATGGTAGTAAAGTACTTAACGAGTTTGTATTTGAATATGCAATTTGACATATTAAACCTTCAATCCAATTGTCATATTGCGGATTTTTACATTTCTTAAGTGCTGAATACAACTCCTCTCTGAAAATATTACCGATATTCCTAATATTATTATAAAACGGAACTATGAGGTATATTTTGTTGTCAAAATTAGAGCAATTTAGATTAGTCATTTTAATATTATATTTCGACAGTATTTCTGGTGTATGAATTCTAAGGTTAGCAATTAGCAAGTCTTTCTTTGGCATTAAAATACTTTCCCTGGTTACAAGTTTTAGTTTCTCTTTGCATTGTTCAAGTATAAAACTAGGGTAACATCTATTCGTAAATTTTTCCATTTCTGATATAATAGCACTGTTAGCCTTTTCTTCGTTCGAATAACATTTTTTAATGCGTATACCAGCAGAATACGGAAGTGACCTTTTAATATGTATTTTGTGATTTGAGTAGTAATGGAGGTACAAGTGTTTACTCATAGGTTTTCTATACATGATAGTTTCTAGTACATTTTTATTTAAAATAATTGTCAAATCTAGAAAATTCACTTCCTTATGTGACCATTCATAAGTAAAACGTAAAAAATTATGCTTAAATAAAGTTTTTACATACAACTCAGGATCTGATAATGTTGTCACATCTATTATAAGTAAAATGTCATCGATAAATCTATTGTAGCTGACAATTAAATCCTTATTACAAAAGTTATCTTTTAATTCTCTAGACACCGTAATATTACTAATTACAACACTAGAATTAGATCCCATAGGTATTCCTTTATGCTGTTGGAAATATTGATTGTTATATTCTATGTAATTGTAGTCCATACTCCAATCTAGCAGTTTTGATAATTGAACCCCTGATATGTTACATGGTAAATTTAACAAGTGTTTAGTTTCTTCAAACGCAGACAGACAATGAGTTTTACAAAGTTTTACAGGTAAATTTGGATAAAGGGACTCAATGTCTGCTGTTACCAGTATATATTTATTGTTGGGATTTAATTTTAATTCTGCTAGTCTAAGTAGTAAATGGTTTGTATCTAATATTACGTCAGACATTAGATTCATTACTGGTTGTAGAATTTTGTCAAGGACTTTACTAATATTTCGATTGCAACATTTGACGTTACTGCTTATTGGTCTACCTTTTGGAAAATTCTGAAATTCTTTGTGAACTTTAGGAAGGATGTAAAAATTAGCAGCTTTGTATTCTTTGTCAATGAGTTTTTTTAGATTTAATTCTGCTGGCATGTCTGTACAATTGACATCGTCTATTAAATAATCAGTTTTAGCTCTGAAATGAGCTTCAGTGGAAGGAAAATAATTAATCGTATTTTCTAGTTGACTTAATACCTCTGAGTCATAATCGTGTCTATGCATTATACAAACTCCTGCATTTTTATCTGCAGGCCTTATTACAAGATTATTTTCTGCTATAAATTGCTGACATTGCATTAGAAATTCTGCAGAAATCAATAAATTGTCATTATAATTTACAATGAGTCTGTTTGTAAACTTATTAACAGTCATTTTTACATTTGGAAATAGTTCAGTTTCTAATTGTGAGTGTACTTTACCTCGTTTTGTCTTGTTAAAATCATATAATACTTTGTCAAATACATTAGGAGATTTCTTGTCCTTATCATAAAAAAATGCGTTCCAACTTACTTTTCTAATTATTTCATAAAAACTTGTTCTTAATTTATGCAAATCTGGTGGAAGAATAAAACTAAATTTTAATCCAAGCCATAAAATTATTTTCAATTCAAAAGGTATTATTACTCCTGTAGCAAGATTATGGATAAAAGAGGGTTGAACTTTTACATCATTATAAATTCTAAACAATTTTCGTCTTTCATTTGGTGTTGGGTCTCTTACTAACTTGTATACAGTTTTCATATTAACATATTTTCTTGTACATGTTCGGTTGCGTAAAATGTTAACAGGAAAATTATCAGTTATGTTATTGTCAATTTTAGAAGTAACCGAATTACAATTATTTACATTAACTCTAATGGCAGCGTTATCCTAGTGTATAAAATTAACATTATCAGTAACAGTTTTTGGATTCGCATTAGGTTTAAAATTATTTGGGTTTCGATTGGTTGCGGTGTAGTGATTATTTTTATTCCCTTTATAGTCCTGTCTCACAAAATGCTGTTTTTTATAACTACCAAATCCTGTTCGTTGAAAATTTCGTTTGGGATTTAAAAATCGTCTGTTATTAGTTTCAGGGTTATTCCTCATACTCTCTGGTCTTTCCTGCTCAACACTTCTAAATTCAGATTTATTTTGGTTTCCTTGTTCTGGAACTTTACCTCGTTCTAAAAAATCTTTGTATTCTCTTTGTACTTGTGCTCCTGTAAAATGTACACTTCCAGCTTCTATTTTTTTACAAAAGTCTACGGCATACCAATTTTTATTGGGTGGAGGATTGCTCGGAGTTTGTTTTCTCCAGTAAGGAAGACTCTTTCTGACCTTGGTTTCCCTTTCATCCCAATTAATATCTTTGACATTAAACTTTTTTAGGAATTCTGTCTTGGATTTAAAATACGTAACAGCAAAAACATGGTGATACATTTCTTTTAGTCTTTCGTTATTATGATCTCTGCGTGATACATTTTCGTTAATATGTGTACATATTAAATGATTGATTTTTTGAATTAAAAATTCTCTTTGGAATATGTACCCTCTAATTGCAGATTTCTGGTACTGGATCACAAATGAGTGTTTAATTTCGTACAATTCATCCAATGTTTTAGCAGGTAACATATTGTATTGAGCAATCCGAAAATCTACCTTTGGATTAAACAAACCTATTCCTGCATTAGTGGCGTTTTGTGTGTTTTTCGCTGCATAACCCAACTGGTAAAACGAGAAAAAACAATCAACTAATTCCCTGTAGACATTGTCTGCTACCTTAAAAATTGGCGTGGAACTAAGATAAGTGTCTAAAATAGTTTCCTCTGGTACAATAGGTAATATCTCAGGATTTTCTAGTAATTTATCCACAAACTCTTTTACAATTATATCTGAGTCATAAAACTCGATAAAGTCGTGAATACAAGACAGCTTTTCTTTATCAATGGTTGCTAACTTACGTTTAATTACAATGACATCTTGTTTTGCCTTCTTACTGTTGTTAAATTCCATCTGAAGTGACCTTTCTGGTGATCGTTTATTTTTCGGTGTTGAGTGATGTAAATGTCTTTGATTTGGTAATATGGTTTCCTCTAGAATACTTGGCGAATCTTGCGATGTGTCCATAAGTGGCTGGCTGTTGTCTTCTTTTCGTGGAGTTCGAAGCAGCCTCGAAGATGTAGGTATAACATTTTCCAATCCAAAATAGGAGATTACGATGAATCTTTTTTGTGGGACGATATCAGAGAATCTGAAGTGAAATAATATTTATATGCTTTTTGAAATGATCGACTCCTAATCCTTTTTGAATTGTTGTCTCATAAATCTTTTATTTCTCTGTGCGACCGGTTTCAAATTTCAGCTTTCAACGGGCACTATTATGGACATACAAAGATTCGTAAAATACATTAGAAAACTTATCTTGTCATTAAATGAGTAAAAAGTTTCTGAATGTCAATATCTATAATGTCAATAAAAGATTTATGAGACAACAATTCAAAAAGGATTTGGAGTCGATCATTTCAAAAAGCATATAAATATTATTTCATCTCAGATTCTCAGATATCGTCCCACAAAAAAGATTCATCGTAATCTCCTACTTTGGATTGCAAAATGTCACAAAATATTATACCTACATCTTCGAGGCTGCTTCGAACTCCACAAAAAGAAGACAACAGCCAGCCACTTATGGACACATCACAAGAGTCGCCAAGTATTTTAGAGGAAACCATATTACCAAATCAAAGACATTTACATCATTCAACACCGAAGAATAAACGTTCGCCAGAAAGATCACTTCAGATGGAATTTAACAACAGTAAGAAGGCAAAACAAGATATCATTGTAATTAAACGTAAGTTACAAACCATTGATAAAGAAAAGCTGTCCTGTATTCACGACTTTTCCGAGTTTTATGAATCAGATGTAATTGTAAAAGAGTTTGTGGATAAATTACTAGAAAATCCTGAGATATTACCTATTGTACCAGAGGAAACTATTTTAGACACTTATCTCAGTTCCACACCAATTTTTAAGGTAGCAGACAATGTCTACAGGGAATTAGTCGACTATTTCTTCTCGTTCTATCAATTGGGTTATGCAGCGAAAAACACACAAAACGCCACTTATGCAGGAATAGGTTTATTTAATCCAAAAATAGATTTTCGGATTGCTCAATATAATATGTTACCTACGAAAACATTGGATGAATTGTACGAAATTAAACACTCATTTGTGATCCAGTACCAGAAATCTGCTGTTAGAGGGTACATATTCCAAAGAGAATTTCTAATTCAAAAAATCAATCATTTAATATGTTCACATATTAACGAAAATGTATCACGCAGAGATCATAATAACGAAACACTAAAAGAAATGTATCAACATGTTTTTGCTGTTACGTATTTTAAATCCAAGACAGAATTCCTAAAAAAGTTCAATGTCAAAGATATTAATTGGGATGAAAGGGAAACCAAGGTCAGAAAGAGTCTTCCTTACTGGAGAAAACAAACTCCGAGCAATCCTCCGCCCAATAAAAATTGGTATGCCGTAGACTTTTGTAAAAAGATAGAAGCTGGAAATGTACAATTCACAGGAACACAAGTGCAAAGAGAATACAAAGATTTTTTAGAACGAGGTAAAGTTCCAGAACAAGGAAGCCAAAATAAATCTGAATTTAGAAATGTTGAACAGGAAAGACCAGGGGGTAGGAGGAATAACCCTGAAACTAATAACAGACGATTTTTAAATCCAAAACGAAATTTTCAACGAAATGGATTTGGTAATTTTAAAAAACCGCAATTTACAAGGCAGGACTATAAAGGAAACAAAAATAATCACTACGCCGAAACCAATCGAAACCCAAATAAGTTTAAGCCTAATGAGAATCCGAAAACTGTTACTGATAATGTTAATTTTATACACTAGGATAACGCTGCCATTGGAGTTAATGTAAATAACTGATTTTCGTTTATTTCTAAAAGTGACAATACCATAACCAATAATTTTACTGTCAACATCTTACGCAACAGAACATGTACAAGAAAATATGTTAATATGAAAACTGTATTCAAATTAGAAAGAGACCCAAAACCAAATGAAAGGCGTAAACTGTTTAGAATTTATAATGATATAAAAGTTCAACCCTCATTCATACATAATCTTGCTACAGGAGTAATAATACCTTTTGAATTAAAAGTAATATTGTGGCTAGGATTAAAATTTAGTTTTATTCTTCCACCAGATTTGCATAAATTAAGAACAAGTTTTTATGAAATAATTAGAAAAGTAAGTTGGAACGCATTTTTTTACAATAAGGCCAAAAAATCTCCTAATGTATTTGACAAAGTATTATATGATTTTAATAAGACAAAACGATGTAAAGTACACTCACAATTAGAAACTGAATTATTTCCAAATGTAAAAATGACAGTTAATAAGTTTACAAATAGACTCATTGAAAATTATAATGACAATTTATTGATTTCTGGAGAATTTTTAATGAAATGTCAGCAATTTATAACAGATAACGATCTTGTAATACGGCCTGCTGATAAAAATGCAGGAGTTTGTATAATGTATAGGCAGGATTACGATGCTGAAATATTAAGTCAACTAGAAAATACGGAAAATTATTTTCCATCAACTGAAGCTCATTTCAGGGCCAAAACTGATTATTTAATAGACAATGTCAATTGTACAGATATGCCTGCAGAATTAAATTTGAAAAAGTTAATTGATAAAGATTACAAAGCTGCTAATTTTTACATCCTTCCCAAGGTCCACAAAGAGTATCAAAAGTTTCCTAAAGGTAGACCAATAAGTAGTAATGTAAAATGTTGTAATCGAAATATTAGTAAAATTCTTGACAAAATTCTACAACCAGTGATGAATCTAATGTCCGATGTAATCCTAGATACAAACCATTTATTATTAAGACTAGCAGAACTAAAATTAAATCCCAACAATAAATATATACTGGTAACAGCAGACATAGAGTCGTTATATCCAAATTTACCTGTAAAAGTTTGTAAAACTCATTGTCTGTCTGCATTTGAAGAAACTAAACATTTGTTGAATTTACCATGTAACATATCAGGAGTTCAGTTAGCAAAATTACTTGATTGGAGTATGGATTACAATTACATAGAATATAATAATCAGTATTTCCAGCAACATAAAGGAATACCTATGGGATCTAACTCAAGTGTTGTAATTAGTAATATTACGGTATCTAGAGAATTAAAAGAAAATTTTTGTAATAAAGATTTAATTGTCAGCTATAATAGATTTATCGACGACATTTTACTAATAATAGATGTAACAACAATATCAAACCCTGAGTTGTATGTAAAAACTTTGTTCAAGCATAATTTTTTACGTTTTACTTATGAATGGTCATATAAGCAAGTAAACTTTCTAGATTTGACAATTATATTAAATAAGAATGTACTAGAAACTGTCATGTATAGAAAACCTGTGAGTAAGCATTTGTACCTGCATTATTACTCAAATCACAAAATACATATTAAAAGATCTCTGCCGTATTCTGCTGGTATACGCATTAAAAAATGCTATTCGAACGAAGAGAAAGCTAACACTGCTATTATATCAGAAATGGAAAAATTTACGAATAGATGTTACCCTAGTTTTATACTTGAACAGTGTAAAGAAAAACTGAAACTTGTGACTAGAGAAAATATATTAACACCAAAGAAAGATTTGCTGATTGCTAACCTAAGAATTCATACACCAGAGATATTGTCAAAATATAACATTAAAATGAATAACCTAAATTACTCTAATTTTGAAAACAAAATATACATTATAGTTCCGTTTTATAATAATATTAGAAATATTGGTAATATTTTCAGAGAAGAGTTATATTCAGCACTTAAGAAATGTAAAAATCCGAAATATGGTAATTGGATTGAAGGTCTAATATGTCAAATTGCGTTTTCAAATACAAATTCGTTAAGAGTTTTACTACCATTGAAATAATCGTTTTTTTCGTTCTTTCATTTTTTGCAAACTAGTGAGATTCTCTGAATTGTGCTATGTGTTATTTATACGAAATTTTGTCTTGGCTAATTATTTGTACTACTTGAGATTCTTTTTTCTCATGTTTTCTCATTTTTGTTCTCATCTTATAAATGTAACTGGAATTGCTAAACAAAGCGAAGATTCTAAGCGGTATCTTTATAGAAAAGCGGTTTTTAATGTACCAAGAGAAAACACAAAATTAAAATTGACAGTTTTCTAATGTACACAAATTAAAATTCAACGTTTAAATCCGCAAATAGAATATCTGTCAAAAAGGTAATATTCAATTTTATATGTTTTATATGTAATACTTGTTTTACACTGTGAATTGTTTATAGTAGCAAGAAATTTGTAATGAATGTAGTTTTGGGGAGAGTTTTAATGCATTGTGTATTTATATACAGATTAACGTTGGTCTTTCACTCACTGTCTCAGAATCCAATAAGGATTTTTGAAAACTGTTTTTATAACGATAATATTGTACAAACTGTAAAGGTAACTCTAATGGCATTTTAAGCATTTAAGTATTTTAAGTATTTAAATATAGATATTGACATTCAGAAAGCATTTTGTGTAATTGACATATTTTACTAATTATATTCATTTAATGGCAAGATAAGTTTTCTAATATATTTTACGAATCTTTTGTACTCATTATTTTTTTTGTCCATAATAGTGCCCGTTGAAAGCTGAAATTTGAAACCGGTCGCACAGAGAAATAAAAGATTTTTGAGACAACAATTCAAAAAGGATTTGGAGTCGATCATTTCAAAAAGCATATAAATATTATTTCATACAAGATTCTACCTCGCTTTTTGTATAAACCGCGTGTTTCTTCCTTGAGTACCGTTACACATATTTTTAGATACCTAACAGTTGAGACAGGCTGTTTACTTTACTGTAGCTTAATACAATTTTAATAGAATTAATAACACCTTTGTATTTATCATTATTGCATTTCAGTAGCTCATTTACAATCGCATTAGTTGTAATAGCGCTATAGTTATAAATAGAGTTGTAATATGGTAATACAAAGTAAACCTTATTAGAGATTTCTGTTTGAGCACAGGTTTGGGATGAAAAACATAGATCAATACCTAAATTATGTAGAATATCTGGATTGTGAATTGACAGATTATTAAGTAATAAGTATTTTTTAGGTATTAATAGTGATTCTCTAGAGAGAGTTAACAATTTTTCATAAACATTTGACAAAAGCTTTTTTGGATACATTCTGAGTTCAAACTTTTAAATACAACAGATAATTCAGATAATGCTTCTTCTGTATTACTATAAGCTCGGAGTATTCGGATACCTTATGCATATGGATTAGAATTAATGAGGCATTTTCTATGGTTTGACTTATAATGTAGTGGTTGTGCCTTTGACATTGGCTTTCGGTATAGTCTAGTCACTACGGAATTGTTTTCTTGAATTTCAATAAATAGATCTAAAAAGACAATACATTTTTGACTAAATTCAAAAGTAAATTTTAGAAACTCATGTTGAAATTTTTCATTTAGCCAAGTAGTAACATCATTAATGCCTGTTGTGTTTATAGTCATAAAAATATCGTCAAGAAAACGTTTCCGAAAAACAATTTCTGCATTGTTATTGAAAATGTGACGTAGTTCATTGTAAACAGTAATGTTAGCAATAGACACTGATGCTGCTCCACCCATTTGAATTCCTTTATGTTGATAAAAATATTCATTATTATATTGAATATAACTGAAATCTAAGCATAAGTCTAATAAATTAATGAATTGATTTCTAGTAACATCAAATGGTATATTAATTCTATCTTTATACTGAAAGTACATATCCGCGCAGTGAGTTTTACAAACATTTAACTTTAAATTAGTGTACAGCGAAACAATATCTACCGTTACAAGTGTATAATTGTAATTCTTAGGTAAAACTAAATTATTTAATAATATTATTAGATGAGTCGTATCTAATAGCATATCAGGTACAAAATTCATAACTGGCTGAAGAATGGCATCTACTAATTTGCTTATATTTTTATTAATAGTGTAAATTGTACTGCTAATAGGTCGACCTTTCGGAAACAGATTGAAAGGTTTGTGCATCTTAGGCAAAATGTAAAATTGTGGAGCCTTGTGCTCCTTAGGAATTAATGAAGATAGTTTTATGTCTATCGGTAATGACTTTTCGAGTACTTTTAATTTATCTTCAAAAATAGTGATAGAATGAAAATTATGGGATTCTGTTGATGGAAAATAGAATTCTAAATCATTAAGTTGGTTAAATATTTCATTTTCGTATGAGTCTCGGTCCATTATGCATATACCGGCATTCTTGTCTGCTTCTCGAATTATAAGATTATTAGTTTTAATAAAATTCTTAAAATCAGATAAGATTACTCTTGGAAAAAAATTAGGGTTTTTTGACTGTCTTTTTATATTTTTATAATAGTTATTGTACATGTTAGCGTCGGGAAATATAACATTTTCCTCTGGACACCGTAATAGTTTAATAGAATATATCTTGCGGATTACTTTTTGAGAGCTTATTTTCCATTTTTCTAATTTATCCAAATTTTTGTATGACCTTCAAATCAACTTTTTTCAAAAAGTATAAAAAGGACCACTTTTTTTATTGTTGATGTTGGTACTCTAGAGGTCACTCTACAACTCTGCTATCTCACATTATCCCGATTCCGGAGGGAAACTTTTTTATGACATTTTCAGTTTCATACAAAAATTTTGTATGACTTTCAAATCAACTTTTTTCAAAAGGTATAAAAAGGACCACTTTTTTTATTGTTGATGTTGATACTATAGAGGTCACTCTACAACTCTGTCATCCCACATTATTCCTATCTATTAGGGAAACTTTTTTATGACACTTGCAATATCTCCAAAAATACAAATTTTTCAAATCAACTTTTTTCAAAAAGTATAAAAAGGACCACTTTTTTTATTGCTGATGTTGGTACTCTAGAGGTCACTCTACAACTCTGCTATCTCACATTATCCCGATTCCGGAGGGAAACTTTTTTATGACATTTTCAGTTTCATACAAAAATTTTGTATGACTTTCAAATCAACTTTTTTCAAAAGGTATAAAAAGGACCACTTTTTTTATTGTTGATGTTGGTACTCTAGAGGTCACTCTACAACTCTGCTATCTCACATTATCCCGATTCTATAGGGAAACTTTTTTATGACATTTTCAGTTTCATACAAAAATTTTGTATGACTTTCAAATCAACTTTTTTCAAAAGGTATAAAAAGGACCACTTTTTTTATTGTTGATGTTGATACTATAGAGGTCACTCTACAACTCTGCTATCCCACATTATTCCTATCTATTAGGGAAACTTTTTTATGACACTTGCAATATCTCCAAAAATACCAATTTTTCAAATCAACTTTCTTCAAAAGGTATAAAAAGGACCACTTTTTTTATTGCTGATGTTGGTACTCTAGAGGTCACTCTACAACTCTGCTATCTCACATTATCCCGATTCCGGAGGGAAACTTTTTTATGACATTTTCAGTTTCATACAAAAATTTTGTATGACTTTCAAATCAACTTTTTTCAAAAGGTATAAAAAGGACCACTTTTTTTATTGTTGATGTTGGTACTCTAGAGGTCACTCTACAACTCTGCTATCTCACATTATCCCGATTCTATAGGGAAACTTTTTTATGACATTTTCAGTTTCATACAAAAATTTTGTATGACTTTCAAATCAACTTTTTTCAAAAGGTATAAAAAGGACCACTTTTTTTATTGTTGATGTTGATACTATAGAGGTCACTCTACAACTCTGCTATCCCACATTATTCCTATCTATTAGGGAAACTTTTTTATGACACTTGCAATATCTCCAAAAATACCAATTTTTCAAATCAACTTTTTTCAAAAGGTATAAAAAGGACCACTTTTTTTATTGCTGATGTTGGTACTCTAGAGGTCACTCTACAACTCTGCTATCTCACATTATCCCGATTCCGGAGGGAAACTTTTTTATGACATTTTCAGTTTCATACAAAAATTTTGTATGACTTTCAAATCAACTTTTTTCAAAAGGTATAAAAAGGACCACTTTTTTTATTGTTGATGTTGATACTATAGAGGTCACTCTACAACTCTGCCATCCCACATTATTCCTATCTATTAGGGAAACTTTTTTATGACACTTGCAATATCTCCAAAAATACCAATTTTTCAAATCAACTTTTTTCAAAAGGTATAAAAAGGACCACTTTTTTTATTGCTGATGTTGGTACTCTAGAGGTCACTCTACAACTCTGCTATCTCACATTATCCCGATTCCGGAGGGAAACTTTTTTATGACATTTTCAGTTTCATACAAAAATTTTGTATGACTTTCAAATCAACTTTCGTCAAAAGGTATAAAAAGGACCACTTTTTTAATTATTGATGTTGATACTACAGAGGTCACTCTACAACTCTGCCATCCCACATTATTCCTATCTATTAGGGAAACTTTTTTATGACACTTGCAATATCTCCAAAAATACCAATTTTTCAAATCAACTTTTTTCAAAAGGTATAAAAAGGACCACTTTTTTTATTGCTGATGTTGGTACTCTAGAGGTCACTCTACAACTCTGCTATCTCACATTATATTGATTCCGGAGGGAAACTTTTTTATGACATTTTCAGTTTCATACAAAAATTTTGTATGACTTTCAAATCAACTTTTTTCAAAAGGTATAAAAAGGACCACTTTTTTTATTGTTGATGTTGATACTATAGAGGTCACTCTACAACTCTGCCATCCCACATTATTCCTATATATTAGGGAAACTATTTTATGACACTTGCAATATCTCCAAAAATACCAATTTTTCAAATCAACTTTTTTCAAAAGGTATAAAAAGGACCACTTTTTTTATTGCTGATGTTGGTACTCTAGAGGTCACTCTACAACTCTGCTATCTCACATTATCCCGATTCCGGAGGGAAACTTTTTTATGACATTTTCAGTTTCATACAAAAATTTTGTATGACTTTCAAATCAACTTTTTTCAAAAGGTATAAAAAGGACCACTTTTTTTATTGTTGATGTTGATACTATAGAGGTCACTCTACAACTCTGCTATCCCACATTATTCCTATCTATTAGGGAAACTTTTTTATGACACTTGCAATATCTCCAAAAATACCAATTTTTCAAATCAACTTTCTTCAAAAGGTATAAAAAGGACCACTTTTTTTATTGTTGATGTTGATACTATAGAGGTCACTCTACAACTCTGCCATCCCACATTATTCCTATCTATTAGGGAAACTTTTTTATGACACTTGCAATATCTCCAAAAATACCAATTTTTCAAATCAACTTTTTTCAAAAGGTATAAAAAGGACCACTTTTTTTATTGCTGATGTTGGTACTCTAGAGGTCACTCTACAACTCTGCTATCTCACATTATCCCGATTCCGGAGGGAAACTTTTTTATGACATTTTCAGTTTCATACAAAAATTTTGTATGACTTTCAAATCAACTTTCTTCAAAAGGTATAAAAAGGACCACTTTTTTTATTGTTGATGTTGATACTATAGAGGTCACTCTACAACTCTGCCATCCCACATTATTCCTATCTATTAGGGAAACTTTTTTATGACACTTGCAATATCTCCAAAAATACAAATTTTTCAAATCAACTTTTTTCAAAAGGTATAAAAAGGACCACTTTTTTCATTGCTGATGTTGGTACTCTAGAGGTCACTCTACAACTCTGCTATCTCACATTATCCCGATTCCGGAGGGAAACTTTTTTATGACATTTTCAGTTTCATACAAAAATTTTGTATGACTTTCAAATCAACTTTTTAAAAAAATTTTGACATATTGTAACTGCATTAAGAGGAAATGGAATTACTGATGCTTTATTTTCAGTTTTTTTTAACATTCCTAAAAATGTCCCCTCGGGCGGGCAAAATTTTTTTGTACAAAAAATTTGTACAAAAATTTTGTACAAAAATTTTGTCCAACTTCACACACATATCTAAACGACCGGGAAGAAACTAAAATCAAAATTGATCGTGGTTTGATGAAGTATCATGTAATAATTCGAACCGACAAATACCTTGCATGTGTAAACAAAATGCATTTTGTAGGAGGACGTATGTTAAATTATTTTGCATACGTCCTAGGCGTGATAGAAAATTCCTAGGTCATCAGCAAAATGCCTAGCATAACTACAAATATCCGATCCAAGGAAAGGCATTTTACGTAATACCGGTAACATATATAAAATGGTGTATTTTTACATTCTCGATGATGATTTCTTCATAACAATCGAAGTCGATGTCAATAATGTCGATATAATGTTTTAAATCAACTTTTTGTAATGCAGCAATGGTCAAATGCATTGCCAGATTGAGCAAGATTTACAAGTATTCGACTAACATGTTTTGCAGTTTATTTCAGCAGCGAATCATAACTCCTTTTCGTTGTACAATCGCCATAGAGTAAAGAGTATTTGCATTTCACGGTAATGCATTAAAGCTTAACTAAGTAACAATTTTAAACGCTATAGCAATACGTTTTGTGATAGAGACTCTGCATGGCTGCGAAGTTTCATTATTCTGAAACCCATTCCACATCCATTCCCTGATATTACTACATGCTATTATCTATTGAAATTTATGAAATCGGTTAAAGATACAATTGGTTAAATAAAATGTTGTATAATCCATGTTCTAGAAATGAAAGCATTCGAGTACGTTTAAATGCATGGTCCTATGTCAACTATCCTTTCGTGTGGGCAATTTTTTAAATCTTATTATCTCGTACAAAATTATTCGAAGTTCACAACACGAAGGATTTCATTTCCGCTTATGCGTTACCACGAACTGAGTTATCCATAAAGTATCCATTATTAATATATACAACTGAATGTATTATTACTATTTAAATCTATGTATTGCGTACTGCTACTCGTGCATGGCTGCAAAATTCTGAACTTTTAATAATTGAGTTACAAATGTTAACACGAGTGAGTTGCCAATATATATAATAAAAACGGGATAAAATCTTCATTTCTGAAATCCGACCCGAAATGGTCTTTAATTTCATTCCTGGGTACAACCATTTTAAAAAGATTATCTTGATACAGAAGTGTCCACAAATGTTCAATTGGCAAAGGACACTAAATCATTCTGTGCTTTTGAGCAAAAAAATGGCTAATGCACACGAGTAAAAATATTAAAATATAGTTCAACGTAGTAGAAATTCATACAATATTGAATCTAATATGCAATTACACTAATTCAGCGTTTCTCTTCATTTTCTTACTATTGACTTTCAATGACCATAAATTGCATTTCTAGAAAATAACTGCAACACTATAATCGACACGCCTTCACAAAATAAAAATTAGTAATTTAAATTACCTTACTGCCAAGTAAAATATTTGGGAAAGAAAAGTTTATTATACGTCAGCAAACAAAAACATTTTGCTTAGTGCCGACAGTGCCTACAGAATTTAAGCTCTACGGGAAAATTATGACCTGCTAAAGAGAAATAACAAGACTAATTTACGTAGTTCCTTATTGCCTGATGTCGTGCACCCTTGCTAACATGTTATATAATATCAATAATTATGAGTTAGTTCTCTTTTTTATTTTTTGGGGTGAAATTAAGTATATTAGGGGTACCGATAATTACAGTCCGTTCTAATTTCCTAAATAAAATTGTGGGTACATTATAAAGCAATTTAGAACTAGGGAGTTTTTAATGGCTTACTAATTAAATTTTGTAGACCTTACATTCTTCAGATAAAGGCAAATTAAAGTCATTTGTAGAGGAAGTTGCAAGGATGAATTATTTTTATGGCTTCAAAACGTTTTCCGGGTATGCCTCTCTAAAGTTTCCAGGAGGATCATAATCGACAGCCACATAAGCTGCTGATGAAGAACGAGCGACCCCGATTCCAATATATTTTGTGTTTTTCCAAACTATCTGTAAACATGATATGTGCTTTGTCAAATCTGACCGATATTCTTAATATATATTTTAGTGCAGTAAAAATTACGTACCTGACTGAATGTTTAGCGCGCCCCTTTAATACTTCAGGGTTATTGAAGTCATAATCGTTTATTCCCGAGTAAAACACAGTAAGGGCCTGCTGAACCATTGAGTATCAGTTCGTTTCTTTGGAGTATCCATAAACATGAGCTCACCAAATTTACCGTTACGGATGTGATCTTTGCAACCCTTCCCCTTCACTTCACAGAACGCCGCTTTCAATGCCGCTTTCGCTCTATCCTGAGCAACGTTGTCAAGCTAAGCAAAACAAATCTAATAAAATTTCGGCCAATGATAATCAACAATTCGCTGAAAACTTTGATCAATTTCAGTCATTCATTGGTAAATTTGATGTACTTTTGAGCATTCTGCCCATAGAACATCACAAATCTAATAAAATTTCGGCCAATGATAATCAACAATTCACTGAAAACTTTTTACTTGATCAATTTCATTCATTCATTGGTAAATTTGATGTACTTTTGGGCATTCTGCCCATAGAACATCACAAATCTAATAAAATTTCGGCCAATGATAATCAACAATTCGCTGAAAACTTTTTACTTGATCAATTTCATTCATTCATTGGTAAATTTGATGTACTTTTGGGCATTCTGTCCATAGAGCATCACAAATCTAATAAAATTTCGGCCAATGATAATCAACAATTCGCTGAAAACTTTTTACTTGATCAATTTCATTCATTCATTGGTAAATTTGATGTACTTTTGGGCATTCTGTCCATAGAGCATCACAAATCTAATAAAATTTCGGCCAATGATAATCAACAATTCGCTGAAAACTTTTTACTTGATCAATTTCATTCATTGGTAAATTTGATGTACTTTTGGGCATTCTGCCCATTGAACATCACAAATCTAAATCGCACAATTGTTTTATAAAAGATCATTTTCCAATTCATTACTACAGCTAATTCTATTTATGGCAGGCAGGGTAAATTTAGTTGTTTTAATTATTGTATTTACGTCATTAGAGTCTAATGATTCCATTTGTCATTTTGATTGATATTACACAAAAAATCTAAATTATTCCTGTTATGTATTTTACACTCGCATATTAGATGGCAGAATGTATTTTGCTTATTCAAATTACTGAAGGTACAGAGATCAAATTCCTTAAAAATGAATTTAGTTTTCCTACAATACAATTCGTCACAGTTAAGCCAAAGTTGTGTTAGTAGAGAGGTTGATACAGCTAATGATGATTCACTAGAGTTAACATTTTTAAAATTAGTATAATATTTATATTCTGAGTAACTGGACAATTTGGCTACATCTTTTTGTCGGCAGGATAGTTTTAGCTTATTAACAATTTCAATGTAATTTTTGGCTATGAAATCTGCATCGATATTTTCTATTTTGATATCCTAATTGGCCATTATGCTGTTACATTTGAGAATATAAAAGCTTACTGTACTATTACGGGACACCGGTTCGACGTGGTGTTTATTTCGGTGTTTGTTATGAATTTCGAGGGCTTCGTCCCGGAAATCTGATAGGGCACAACTGGATATTGCCAACAATCCCAATAACACTTGGTAAAAGGTTTTCATCTGGAAGACCGATAATCCAATAGTAAACGTATAATAAATACTGAAGGAGATTTAGTAATAAATGAAAGGAACATCGAAAATAAATCACTTTATATTCCAAGCCGAAATAGTAAATGCATGTTCCACAAAGCCACGCATATCCTTTTTCTAAATGTAAAGTATAATATTTCTATAAAACAAACTGGTGTGACAACCCCGGAAAAAATATTCAGCCAATTCTACAAAAGTACATTCATAGAATTGTGTAAAACACTATTTAGAATTTTCCACACACGAATGAGTATTTTCTTTTTTATAGTAATGAATAATAGCTTAACGAAGTTTCAATTTCAGACGCGATATCAATACGTTTTGTGATAGAGATCTCGTATGGCTGTAAAGTTTCATTATCCATAAATACTCACGACATAATACATATTATTCTCTTTATGTATTGAAGCATAGTAAGTACCTATACACGCATTCCCATTCCATTTTAAGGTGTATTATTTTAAAGTACACATTTTTTATATGTAAGCCATTTAGAGTCTCAATAGTCTCACGCTACGCTATACCGATTAATAACAATAATAAAAGTATAAAACGAACAATTCATTATTACGCATTCAAATGCCTATATAATTCATTTTCAAAAAGATAAAAGATTCAAAGTCAAGTCGACCGTATGGTTGGGGGTCTTATATAACGTAGTGACCACAATGTTTCTAGGGTGTTTGTGAGTAACTCATGCCACAGCAAAATAGAGGACTCAAATAAGAGGAGTAAAGATATTTTCGTTTGCACAATTTATAATAACATTTAGCCTACCGTTATGCATTACCCAACTTTAAACAATGCTAAACAGTAAACAAAGAGACATCTTATTCATTGGCGAAAATACATGTTAGATAAAATATATTATTTTAATCCCAATAATAATTTAATAGATTGGACAACACCAAGTTTAATTAAAATAGTAAATGTTGCTGTCTTGGTAAGATAAAATTGACATATCTGCAAGCGAAGTGGTCTCAGTGATTGGTTGGTTGTCTGGTTGCGCACATCTGTTACTTTTGAAATAAGGTTTGCAAATTTGGGCGGATTACAAATGACAATTTTATTTCCAATTACAATTACCAATTACATTTTATTCTTAAGTAGTTAGTTGATTACAAATTACTTAGTACATAATCTAATGCGTTAATGACTATTTCATTTTGAATTATGAAGTCGATAATAGTTAATATAGCGAAATACGGTTAAATATTATTTACTATTAAAAACAAAATTGTTAAGATTTGGCAGTCTTTGTCTAATACTTTAGCTCCGCCTCCAAAATAGAACGTGAAAAACCCATTCTACACGTAAATCATTAGTGTGCTTACGAATATATTTACGAATACAGTTTTTTTAAATTAAGACATCAATTTTAGTAACTTTTTTGACCTCATTTACTTCAAAAGTGTTTATTCCAATCAAAATTTTCATCAAGGAAAACCAAAATATAGTCCTAATCAATCATTCAATCTTCGAATCAGCGGCACTTTTCCCTACCTGTTAGAAAAGGACTACAACAATTGTTTTAGACATTCAAAATCGTTCTGAACCACTTGCAATTGTACTGTTACAGTTTCAGAAAATTTACTAATAATATTTAAGCAAATATTTAAGTACTTTCTGAAAGTAAGTAAAGTACTTAAATATTTCCTTTACTTACTTTCAGAAAAGTACTTAAATATTTCCTTTTACTTACTTTCAGAAAAGTACTTAAATATTTCCTTTTACTTACTTATATTCAGAAAAGTACTTAAATATTTCCTTTTACTTACTTATATTCAGAAAAGTACTTAAATATTTACTTTACTTACTTTCACAAAAATATATTTACAAGTTTACCAACAAATGTATGTCATCCATAAAAACCGCATTTTTTGAGAAATCCATCCGAGTGACTTTCAAATAGTACATTGCAGCAGTGATATTTTTAATGGTTTTTATGGTTTCAGAACGTTTTCCGGATATGATTCTCTAAGATTTCCTGGAGGATCGTAATCAACGCATACAAAATGATCTGATGAAGAACGAGCAACGCCGATTCCAATATATTTAGTTTGTTTCCAAACCATCTGAGGAACACAAAATGTGGGCTGTTAATTCTGTCTTATGCCACAAAATTCTTAATAAATATTTTAGTACATTAAAAGTTTACCTGACTGAATTGTTTTGCGCGGCCCTTTAGTACTTCAGGGTTATTGAAGTCATAATCGTTTATTCCCGAGTAAAACGAAGTAAGGCCCCGCTGAACCATTTGGGAATCTGTCTCTGTAGTAGTTTTAGTATATCTAAAAAACGTTTTCGCCATATTTACCGTTACGTGAGTTCGCTCTAACTCCCGAAAGACCTTTCAACATCGCTTCCGCTTTATCTTGAGCAACTTTGTCAATCTAAGCAAAAGTAATCTAATAAAATATTCAAGTGAGAATTCACTGATAATTTCTTATTTGATCAGTTTACTTCTGAAGAGAATTTAAGAACTTACTGTACTATTGCGGGTCACCGGATCGACGTGGTGTTTCTTTCTGTATTTGTTGTGAATTTTGAGGGCTTCGTCCCGGAAATCTGATAGGGCAAAACTAGAGATTGCCAGCATCCCTAATACAACTTGGTAAAATGTTTTCATCTGGAAGGCAACTATTACAACATGCGTTTAGGAAACAGGGGATTTAGTAATAAATGAGTAGAATGTCGAAAATAAATTACTTTATATTCTAAGCGGAACTAGTAAATGCTGGCATGTCCCACAAAAAATCCACGCATATCCTTTTCCTAAATTTACAGTATTATGTTTTGTATAAAACAAACTTGCGTGACAGCCCCAGAAACAATTTTCAGCGAATTCTACGAACGAACATTCATAGCATTTCTGTAAAACCCTATTAAGCGAACGGACAGCCAGGTACACTTAATAAATTGTATTATGTTTTATTCCTTTAGCCACCATTTACTAAGTAGTTTTACCTGTGAAATAGTACTTACTATGCTTTACCGACTTTAGTAACTATTTCGTACAAAATTTTAGTTGTGCAGTCGTTCGGACTATGCTACTTGGCATTCATCAGCTAATTTGTAAGCATTTTTAGCTTTGAAATAGTACTGCATATAATAAATAGTACTGTACTGCATAAGAGATTAACGAAGTTACAATTTTAGACGCTATATTAATACGTTTTGTGATATAGACCTTGCATGGCTGCAAAGTTTCATTATTCTTAAATACCCCAGTGACATAATACATATATGCTCTTTACGTATCGAAGTATAGTAGGTACGCGTACTGCCATTACATTTTAAGGTGTATTTTTTCAAGGTACACATTGCCCATCTGTAAACAATTTACAATTTTATTACTATCCGAACCTTTTAGGATCGTCTCAACAGTCTCACGCTACGCTTTACTCATTACAAAAGTATAAAACGTGCAATTCTTTACTAGGCATTCATATCTATTTTTTTGATCTCATTTCCTTCAAAAGTGTTTATTCCAATCAAAATTATTATCTGGAAAAACCAAAAATGAATCCAAATCTATACTTCAATCTTTGTATCAGCAACACAGTTCCTTACCTGCTAGAAAAGGACTATGGCAATATAGTCTCAGATAAGTACTTAAATATTTACTTTACTTATTTTTAGAAATGTATATTTAAAGATTGACCAACAAATGTATCTAATTTTATAAAACCAAGTGTACTTTGCGAAATTCATCAGAGGAGCTTTCAAAACTAAAACAGTAATACTTTTAATTCGTTAAAAATACCACTTGATTCGCAGATTCCCTTAAATATTAGAATAACTTTCCTTTGCACTGAAACCATGAAATGTGAAAGCAGAACTATTGTTTAGGGACAACCCAGCCCTACTCAATTGATAATCTAAATATTTTGACCCAACCCGACCCGAAACCCGATCGGGTTTGGTTGCACTGCTCTAGTTCCTAATCTAAGGTTTCAGGAAGAGCAGGGAATCATTTTTTTCGCCCTGACATTGGCTCTGCCAAAAAATGACCATTTGTTTGAAGAAAGACTACAGTTCTAAATGGTGCGATACAGATTGCTTGCTTGCTGTGGAGCGCGGCCCTTTAATACTTCAGGACTATTGAAGTCATTATCGTTTATTCCCGAATAAAACGAAGGAAGGGCCCGCTGAATCATTTGGGAATCAATATCTTTAGTAAATCTAGAAGATATCCACATGTTCTCACCTATTTACCGTTACAGGAGTTTCCTTTAATTAATGAAGGATCTTTCAACACCGCTTCGGCATTATCTTGAGCAACGTCGTCAATCTAAGCAAAAAAAGTATAATAAATTTTTGGCCAATGATGAACAAGAATTCACTGATAATTTCTTACTTGATCAATTTACTTCAGCAGAAATTTAAGAACGTACTTGTACTATTGCGGGTCAATGGATCAACGTGGTGTTTTTTTCGATATTGGTTATGAAGGTTGAGGGCGTCGTCCCGGAAATCTGATATGCCAAAACTGGATAATGAGAACAGTCCCAATACAACTTGGTAAACGGTTTTCATTTGTAAGATTGAGAGATTTTGTAATAAATGAATAGCAAAATCGAAAATAAATCACATTATATTCCAAGCTGCAATAGTAAATTCTTCCGTATTCCACAAATCCATGCATCGCCTCTCCTTTTCCTTGATATTATTTTATTTGTGTAAAACAAACTGGTGACAACCCCAGTTTGTATACAAAGGAATTTTAATAGCAAATTAAATCTCCAGTTAGTTCAGAAATACCTATTGCTATCATGTTCGCCACACACGAATGAATATTTTCCTTTCATAGTAATGCATATAAGATTAGCCAAGTTACAATTTTAGACACCATATCAATACGTTTTGTGATAGAGATCTTGCGTCACTGCCAAGTTTAATTATTCTTATACATACCCTGAAATAATACATATAATATGCTGTTAATGTATTGAAGTACAGTAAGTATCTATACACGCATTCCCATTGTACTCTAAAGTTTATTATTGCAAAGTACACATTGTCGATCTGTAACTAAGTTAGAACCAGCTTTTATTACCATCGAACCTTTTAGGACCGTTTCAATAGTCTCACGCCACGCTATGTCGATTACAAAAGTATAAAACGCACAATTCATTATTAAGCATTCAAATATAATCCATTTTCAAAAAATAAGGATTCAAAGTCAAGTCGACATGAGTGTGGATGTTACGAAACATAGTGACCACAGTGTGTCTAGGATGTTGGTGCTTAACTCATGTCAGAACAAAATACGGGGCTCAAATATTTTACACAGAACACTCTGATATATTATTTGTGTTTGAGGTGTTATTAAAACTAAATATGATCGAGTAGACATGCAGGTGAACTTTATTATAGCTTCGCTGAATATTTTAATGACTTACTCATTTTTTTCTCACTCCTAGGGCACATCAATTTGGGATTATTTCAAGTATATTTGGTAGAACGTGCTAAATTTTTATTAGGTATTAATTAATGTTACTTGTGTGTTATTATGCAAGGAAACTCACACTTCATCACTTGAATTTTTTTTAATATTGAATCGAATATGCAATTAGATTAATTCAGCGTTTCCCTTCAGTTTGCTACTATTAACTTTAAATGACCATAAATTGCATTTCCAGAAAATAACTGCAACACCATTTATTCGACTTCTTCGACGCCTTCACAAAATCGGAATGAGTAATTTACCTTACTGCCAAGTGAAGTATTTGGGAAAGAAAAGCCGATTATACGGCAGCAAACAAAAATATTTTGCTTAGTACCGACAGTGTCGAGTGAATTTTAGGTCCTACGGAAAAATGCCTCGGCTAAAAAGAAATAAGACTAATTTACGGTAGTTTCCTTATTGCCTGATAAATCTTGCTAACATATTATATAATACCGATAATTATGGATTAGTTTAATTTCCTAAATAAAATTGTGCATACATTATAAAGCAATTAGAACAAGGGAGTTTTTAATGGCTTACTAATTAAATTTTGTAGACATTACATTCTTCAGATAAAAGCAAATTAAAACACCATTTGTAGGTGAAGTGGCAAGGTTAATTAGTACGGAAAGGAATAATTTTTATGGTTTCAAAACGTTTTCCGGGTACGATTCTCTGAGGTTTCCTGGAGGATCGTAATCGACGCACACATACACATAGGATGAAGAACGAGCGACCCCGATTCCAATATATTTTGTGTTTTTCCAAACCAGCTGAAGAAACATAATACGTGCTTTGTCAAATCTGACTGATATTCTTAATAAATATTTTAGGGCTTACTGACATCCAGGTCAAGACCATTTCGGTCAAGGAAAAACGGACGTGCAGGTCAGGACAAAAAAGACAGTGCACGTTAGGTCAAAGAAAAGTTGCACAGTACATCTACGTTGCATTAGGCTCAGGGACATTCATTTAAAATTTACACATAAAATCAGTGGTGAACAATAAACGATATTAAAATGTGAGAGACATAGAAGCTTGTAAATAGAAAATCTGGGCAATTGAAAAATCTAAGGGACAAAATGCTTCTATAGTCATTCTGTGTAATTTGCCATTCTTATGACATTTATTACCGTTGGTAGTAACACAGAATTCGGGAAAAGATGACGATGACAGAATTTTGATCATGGTTATAATACTGAAAATATTGTATTACTCGTAAAATAAAACAATGTTTATTCTTCATTCCAGACACTGTCACTTTGTATTACTATTCTGTTGACGGCATATTTAAATCGGCGCTGAGCCGATTTTAGCCAATTTTTATTGTTCACGGTTTAAAGGAAAGTGCCAAATAAAAATTGACCGAAAGTGTCATAAATTGTGTCTAATTCTTCTTTGACCTGCACGTGTTACTTTATTTAATAACCTTTGACCTGGACGTCCGGATACCATATTGTATTTGTAATGCAGTAAAAGTTTACGTACCTGAGTAAATTGTGCAGCACGCCCCTTTATAACTTCAGGTTTATTGAAGTCATAATCGTTTATTCCCGAGTAAAACGAAGTAAGGACTCGCTGAATCATTTGGGAATCAGTATCTTTCTGTGCAGAATCCATCCACATGTTCTCACCATATTTACCGTTACGGGAGTTCCCTTTACAAATCGTCCCCTTCCCTTGACATTGCCTATCCTTCAACGCCAATTCCGCTCGTTCCTGAGCAACTTTGTCAAGCTAAACAAAAATAATCTAATATTTTGGCCAATGATAATCAACAATTCAATGATAACTTTTTACTTGATCAATTTTTTTCTACTATAGACAATTTAAAAACTTACTGTACTATTGCGGGTCACCGGATCGACGTGGTGTTTTTTCGGTATTTGTTATGAATGCCGAGGGCTTCGTCCCGGAAATCTGATAGGGCAAAACTGGATATTGCCAACAGTCCCAATAACACTAGGTAAAAGGTTCCATCTGGAAGACCTGTAATCCAATATGCGTTTAATAAGCACGGAAAGAGATTTAGTAATAAATGAATAGAACATCGAAAATAAATCACTTTATAATCCAAGCCGGAATAGTAAATGCTGGCATGTTCCACAAAGCCACGGATATCCTTTTTCCAAATGTAAA
Source organism: Yoshiicerus persimilis (assembly GCA_020352615.2). Lineage (NCBI taxonomy): Eukaryota > Metazoa > Arthropoda > Collembola > Entomobryomorpha > Tomoceridae > Yoshiicerus > Yoshiicerus persimilis. The sequence continues at coordinate 66,706 of JABJWA020000039.1, forward strand.
GTACCATATTTGTTTAAAAACTGGTGTGGCAATCCCGGAAACAATTTTCAGCGAATTCTACGAAAGTACATTCATAGAATCGTGTAAACTCTTTACAATTTTCCACACACGAATGAGTATTCTCCTTTTTATAGTAATGAATAATAGCTTAACGAAGTTTCAATTTGAAACGTGATATCAATACGTTTTGTGATAGAGATCTTGTATGGCTTTAAAGTTTCTTTGTCAATAAATACTACCGACATAATAGTACACATTATGCTCTTTATGTATTGAAGGACAGTAAGTACCTATACACGCATTCCCATTCCATTTAAGGTGTATTATTTTAAAGTACACATTTTTCATCTGTAAGCAATTTAGAGTCTCAATAGTCTCACGCTACGCTATACCGATTAATAACAATTAATAAAAGTATAAAACGAACAATTCATTATTACGCATTCAAATTCCTATATAATTCATTTTCAAAAAGGTAACGATTCAAAGTCAAGTCGACCGTATGATTTGGGATGTTACATAACACAGTGGCGACAGTGTTTCTAGAGTGTTGGTGGGTAACTCATGTCAGAGCAAAATATAGGACTCAAATATAGCAGTAAAGTTATTTACATTAGCACAATTTATAATAACATTTACCGTACAGTTCTGCATTACCCAACTTTTAAACAATGCTAAGCAGTAAACAAAGCGACATCTTATTTAATGGTGAAAATAAATGTTATATAAAATATATTATTTTAATCCCAATAATATATTAATAGATTGACCAACACCAATTTTCATTAAAATAGTAAATGTTGCCTTCTTGCTAAAATAAAATTGAAATATTTCCAAGCACTGTGGTCTGAGTGATTTGTTGGTTATCTGATTGAGCACATCTGTTACTTTTGAAATAAGATTTTCATAGTTGGGTAGATTACAAATGACAATTTTATTTCCAATTACATTTACAATTTATTTCTAAGTAGGTAATTGATTACAAATTACTGAGTAGGTAATATATTTGCGTTCAATGCCAGTTTAATTTTGAATTATAAAGTCGATTATTGTTGACATCGCTAAATACGATTAAATTTTATTTACTATTGAAATCAAAAATTGTTAAGATTTTGCTGTCTTTGTCTAAAAATGAAATACTTTGCTTCACACTATTTCTTTGAATATAATAGGGCTGAAATATTTCTTTTATTAGCTGCATTGTGGTTTGCCTGACGAATACGCATACGCGAAGGAGAAAATTGATTCGTCAAATAGTTTAGCTTCGCCTCCAAAACTAAACGTGAAAAGTTATTCTACACGTAAATCATTCGTGTGCTTACGAATATATTTCTCGTAGTCCCAGGGAGGACTCAGGATTTGAGGGTTAAAGACTAGGCTTTGGAGGGACGAATTCAAAGACTAGGATTCAGAGTACGGCATGCCAGGCCCTGTGAGGACGGACAATAATCATTGTTTACCATTTGTACTGCATACTGAAGGTATAAGAAACAACCTTTATTAATCATCACATTATTTATACATATTACTAATCATTTAAGAAAATGTAATTCATGTATTGCATTAGCATAAAAATTAGTCAACAACATTCAAGTCACAAAATATTCTATAAGTAGTAGAAACATCATAGATTCAGGC